>JANJXV010002042.1:0-52739 GCA_024803745.1 Megascapheus bottae
TCTGACAGTGGGGTCATGAGCAATTTGTTGGGGCTTTGCCATTTCCTGAGCAGTGATATACTTAACTTCTCTAGCCCCCAAAAGTAGTGAAAACCAAAGAACTCACGTGAAAATTGTTTGATTATATAAAAGAGATTACTAGTTATTCAGGTGATATAGGGTACCTTATTGTAGTTCATACCTGATAAGTTTTTGATAAATTCTGAATTAGTATTAAAAACTAGAACACCAAATTTTATTTTTGAGATTCTTCTAGTTATAACTTTTTAATCCTATATCTATAGAGGTAGATAGATAGACAGACAGACAGACAGACAGACAGATAGATATAGTAGCTAAGAAATGTCAAGGTGCCAAGCCTAAAGTACTTACATAACAGTTACTGGAAATGTCTGTCTTCTACATAATACTGTGCTATCACTTAAATTCTTGCTGTTAAATTTATACTATACAGGAGAGAAAATATTCTGACTCCTCACTATTTCTTAATGATAAGTTCTCATTTTTATGTGTTAGTAACAATAATGAATATTAGAGAAGTTTTAAAAATAATCTGGATGCCTCAGGTCACATGAGTTAAAAACAGATGGCCCTTATTGGGTAAGATATAGTTCCCCAGATCATCACCTTTGGTAAGTACAGTGAACTGAAATCTCAAGTTCCACATTGGGTTTACAATTAGGGGTGGCATAGTACCATATATGACACATGTCAGATCCCGAATATTTAGGATGTCTCTGATGTATACCTTGTGTTTGTTTTGTTTTTCTACATTGTCAGCCCTGAAACATGTATTTTAATGGCAGTTTAAAAAACGACCATTAGGGCCAGGAGTTTGGTGTAGCGGTAGAGTGCTTGCCTAGCAGGCAGAAGATCCAGGTTCAATTCCTCAGGACCACATTCATAGAAAAAGCTGGAAATAGTGCTGTGGTTCAAGTGGTAGAGCACTAGCCTTGAGAAAGTCCAAGCTCTCTACCACTATGCAACACTGCCCACATCTGACTTTTTCTGAGTAGTTTATTGGATATAAGAGTCTCAAGGACTTTTCTGCCCCTACTGGCTTCAAAATGTGATCGTAGATCTCAGCATCCTCAGTATCTAGGGTTACGGATGTGAGCCACTGGCCCTTGGCTCTTAAACAGTTATTAAAGTTAATCATCAATTAGCTTCTAACAATAACAAGTTATAGAAATAATATGTACATTTATCATATTGTTTGAAAGCCTAATTCTGTACATTTCTTTAGCCCTTATTTTGTTTAATAAAAAGTGACTAAAAAAAAAACAATGGACATTCAAATAAGTACCAGAGAAAACGTAAATAATTCAACTTTTAAATGATAAACTTCAAGTTTTCGGAACTTATTAAATTGAAACCACGCTGAGTCAGTCTAGATACTCTGTACTTAAGAAAGCAAAAAGATACTTTATGGAATGGTTTCAAATTCAGTATTATCTAGGCCACTCAGGACTCGTCCAGAAACATGATTCTGTGGCTGTTTCAGGTTGCAAAAATGATAGTGTACAAATTCAAGAATGAAGGTAACATACCATCTGTCAAATATCCAAAACAGTATAACTTGGGATGCAGAAAAAAACATAGCTGCTATAAAAATGCACACACTATATGGTGTTAGAATGGTGATCTGAGTTGAAATTCATTGTAGTCTAAATTCTTTGACAAATAAGTAAAGCATGAAGTTTATCTGCCAATGCAGGATTCAGATGACAAGCCTTTAAAAGCAAAGAGAGAAGAGAATTATTTAGGTGTATTCTAACTTGTGTCTTCTTATTTCTTTTTAATTTTGCTTTTTTTAAGTTGTTTTAAGAACAGTACAATAAAATAGTGGCGGGTGGTATGATTCCAAGAATTGACACTAGTACCTTCATGCTTGGCAAACACCTGAGCTATATCCCTTCCCTCAAGTCATTGCTTATTTTCTATTCTGTTCCCTACTCAATATATGAAATTTCAAATTACCTATGTGAAGCAGGTTATAGTCAAAATATCATTTGAAAAGATAAAACTTGATCAAGGACAAGAATGGAAATTCAAGCTTGATAAGTGCATTTTATTTTGAAGAGTACTAAAATAAAATAGTGTTTACATCTTGCCTCAAGGTTGGGCTGGTTGGACAGTTTGAAACCTGAACTTGACTTGGTTTGAAAACTTTTACCATGTTACCAATTAGACTCTCACTCTCCTTTCCTCCCTCCCTCCCTCCCCCCTCTCTCTTTTGACAGTCCTGGGGCTTGAAACCTAGGGCCTGGGCACTGTCCTTGAGCTTTCTCAAGACTAGCACTCTACCAGTTGAACCACAGCACCACTTCTGGCTTTTTCTGCGTATGTGGTACTGAGGAATCAAAACTAGAGCTTCATGCATGCTAGGCAGGCACTCTACCACTAGGCTACACTCCCAGCCTCCCATTTAGACTTTCTACACATTTACAAAGATAACTTTTTAAACATTTATGGTTTCTTCTTAGAAGAATAGGGTAATGGTAAATATTCCACAAGTCAGTCTTGTTTGTGTACTGTGTTTTTATATTTCTTTGGTAATATATTTTGATACTTTTAATTCCCAAACTTGCCTGCACGTTATCAGAAAGCTTGCTCCCCACTTTCTGCTGGTCCCCAGCTCTTCACAACTCCTGGAATAAAGCCTTCAGCACAGACAAGTGCAGGAACCACCACAATGATGTCGGACTTCAGACTAAGACTTCCTCTGCTCAAGCTCAACAATATGTGCTCTACACAAAGTGCCTTATGAAAATTACTCTTTTTTTTTGCCAGTCCTGGGGCTTGAACTCAGGGCTTGGGCACTGTCCCTGAGTTTCTTTTGCTCAAGGCTAGTGCTCTACCACTTGAGTCACAGAGCCACTTCTGGGTTTTTCTCTTTCTGTGGTATTGAGGAATCGAATCCAGGGCTTCCAACATGCTAGGCAAGCACTGTTCCACTAAGCCACAGTCCCAGCCCATCTTACAAAAGTGAATGGCATAATGCTAAGTTGCACTCCTAAATATCCTGGATCTAAATCAGACACAGGATTTTTGGTTTGATGTGTTTGGGGTTTTGTTTTCATTTTTGTCCCTTTACTATCAGGCTTTATGAAAACCATGTATAAGTCTTAAAACATCTTTATAGACAAGGGTATCTGCATAATGATTCCCTTAGACAATAATCCATGAAATTAAATCTCAATGAAAAACCCAGCCTTCCTATTGAGGAATTCGTATGTGGTTCTAGATCTTACTTTGGAATAGTAGTGTTTCGCTGTCGCTTCATCTTTTGAGATGCCCAAGCCAAGCTGAAGACACCGAGCGTAATAGAAGGATGCGAGGGCCATGCCTCTGTGGATAAACTCAGGGAGACAGTCCGTGACCTTGACTATCATGGGGATGTCAAGAACCTCATCGTAGTCGGCAATCCTGACAGGACAAGATAAGCATGGCAGTTATGCTTTATGTATTCACCTGTCCACATGTACTCAAAATGTGTCCTCTGCCCTTCTGAGAACTAAGCTGTCTGCTGTGCAGGAAATACAGCTTTCCTATGAGTATATTCACAGTCCTAACAACCACTAGAAAACAGACTTTTCCTCTTTAAACCTTCTTATTTTAAGCTTACATATCATGCTGTGAATAAGTTGAATGGGGAAATTTTTTTCATATTTTTGAATAGCTTATTGAAGTTTTAAATCTGGATGCTAGCCAGAAAACCCTAAGAAATGAGCACAAGTGCTCTAGAAATAAGCAATTAGAGCAAGAAGCTGACATTTGAAGATCTTGGTTTGAAGCATACCCAGACAGACAAATCCAAAAATGACCTGACTCTCACTAACTAGTCTGTCGTTTCAGGAGGCATAGTTCAGAGGATCATGGTTCCAGACTGCTGGGTAAAATTTTCTCAAGCCCCCATCTCAACAGAGAAGGCTGGGCGTGGTGGCAGGCAACTGTCATCCCCACTACAGTAGAAATCATGACTAGAAAGACTGCATGCCAGCCCTGGCAAAAATGAGAACTTACTTCAAAAGTAATCAGAGCAAAAAGGGCTGTAGATATGGCTCAAGCAGCAGAGCACCTGCTAAGCCCTGAGATCAAACTTCAGTACCACACACACACACACACATTTTCTGTTAAGCACTTTATACACATCATTGTTATATTCCTTCTGTGAAGTATTTTCTTACAAATGAAGCAGTTGATGTTTAAAAACAATTCAGATATTTGTTTCAGCGAAGGCACTGAAATCATTAATGGTATAGAACTATGCTATCTAATATGACAGCCACTAGCTATATATATTACTATTTTAACAATATAAGATGGGCTACGGCAGTCACCTTTTGGAAAATGTAACACACTTTGTGAAAAACTTCATCTTATAATAATACTCCACCAAAATCCCTTGGGCATAGACATTCCCGCGCTCTGCTGCTTCTCGTAAGCAGTGCAGGGCTGCTTCCGTGTTCTGGCAGATGCCTTGCCCATAAAAGTACATGAGACCAAGTGCACCCCGGGATTCCAGATTTCCATTGCCACATGCTTCCGAATGCCAATAAAATGCCTAAGAGAAAAATCAGTTATTTTAAATGATTTTATTAGCATGCATATGTTATATGAGGTCACTAACATTTTCACACATGTACATAATGCATTTCAACTAAACACACCCTCCCCGCCCCCCCCCCCCCACACACACCATTCTCCCTGACTCCCTTCATTCCTAACAAAATCTATGCTGGTTTCATAGTTCTGTTTTCATACATGCCAACAAACTATTTCAACTACATTCATCCTCTTCTACCCTCCTTAGCCTGATTACCTCTCACTAATACCCACCCCCTCAAAAGCCTGTTTCTCTTTCCTTTCCAGATCAACCCCCCTTTAATTTGAACTCTCAGTATGCTTCACTTATTAGCATCATTCCTCAAGTCTAAGAGGACTTCCCTCTTCTTTTAGCTTTCATAGTACCTTTTTATAGCCCTCTCTATTCTCACATCCATACTATTCTTCAGTGAAGGTAAGGACTAAATCAGGACAAGAAGAAAGGGAAATGTTACCTTCTCTAATTCTTTAGGTTCTTTTGTTGAATAATATAGTCCTAGGGTACTTTGAGCCTTTACACTAGCTTTTGGATTTCCATTGTCTGCAGCAAAAAGCCACATTCTAAAAGAGAAAGCAAGGCAACTTATTCTTTGCTTTAACATTTCATGACAACAAAAATTTTGTTTTCAGGAAAGATTACCTTTCAGCCTCTTCCTCTGATCTTTTAACACCTCTTCCTTCATAGTAAGCTCTTCCAAGGTTGTAAGCAGCAGCAAATTTTAAGTGTCCTGTTTTGGGACATGGAGAATCAAGAATTTTCTTCATATACTCCACTCCTTTTTCCTTCCACAAAGGAAAAGAACAAACAAAATAATCCCCTAGTTTTTAGGTTTACTTTAACTGAAGTTTGACATGATATGTAATATAAATCTATGCTGGAGATAATTGTTCTATATTTTCAGGGGCTGGAGTTAAAGACAGAACGAATAAGAAAGCATCTTGAGGCTAGACATGGCTGCAAATGCTCGTAGTCCCAGCTACTTGGAAGGTAGATAGCTATTAGGAAGATTGTGGTTCTAGGCTAGCCCAAGTAGAAATGTTATTGAGAATCCATCTCAAGCAACAAAGCTGAGTTGAATAATATCATTGCAGCTATATATAGGGAAGCATAAGTTAGTGTATTAACATCGAAATTGGGGTAGAAGTAGTACTCAGAAAATTTGGGAAGAGTCATAGAAGACTGTAAAGCCAGAAATAATCTTTCATGGAGGAAAATCCTCTTATTAGACAGAAATGATTGGTAAGTAAACTTTTAGCCTACTGATGTTGCATGTTCTTACTGACTTTAATACCTGATTTAATCATTGATATGTTAATATTTGTATATGGTAATAGAATTTGGAGAGATTTTCTACTCTATATCCATGTTTATATAGCTTTGTAACTAGTTCTTTAAAAATAAAGCATCCAAGACATGTTGACAAAGAAAGGAACAATTTCCATGTGGAATTAGAGATGATTAAAATTAAAAGTGACTCAGACTCATAATAATTCATAGCAAATTGACAATTTGTCAGCCAAGATTATCTGATTTTTTTCAGAGTTTATTTCTAACCTGGTATCTCAAAAAAATCTAAAGCTACTGATATCTTTATACTTACATGGTGTATAAAAATTTGAACACTTGTTTGTTAAACTTGTCATTTGAAATATGATGTAAAAATCAATGTTAATAAATTCTTTAATTAAAAAAAATCTATGATGGTCCAGGCGTGGTGGCTCAAGCCTGTAATCCCAACTACTCAGGATGCCGAGATCTGAGGATCAAGGTTCAAAGCCAGCCCGGGCACAAAAACACCTGAGACTCTTATCTCCAATTAACCTCTAGAAAATGGGAAGTGGATACTGGATCAAGGGTAGGGTGGTAGCCTTGAGCTAAAGAGCTGAGGGACAGTGCCCAGGCTGACCCACAAAAATAATCTATGATGGGATATATACTTTATATATATATATCATATATTACATTGATATATCTATGACATACAAACTCTCAGCTTAATTTTAATTATGTTATAAAATTATGTGCCAATGATTGCATATAGAGGTTCTCTTCTTGAAATCTTGTTAGTTAAACATGATATTTGAAATATTGTAAAAATCAGTGTTAATAAAATCTTTCAAAATAAGAATGAGCAGTGATATAGATGTTCAAAAAATTAGTCTTAAGAAATTTTAATTGAATATTAAATACCCAAAATATGTTGTTATATCTATTCTATCCATATTTTATCATAAATTTATTATTTGCTGAGAATAAAATTTTTCATAATAAACCTTAAAAATTCAACTTTTGAGATCACTAAATTTAGAAGAAATAAAATATTTTAATGAAATATTTTAACATGTCAAAGATTCTATTGTTAATTATGAGAACTATGTTCAGTAAAGGATGAGCTCTTTCCTGTCCTGTCCCTTAATAAAGTGAATTCCTCAGTGGGAGAGTTAACATTTTCCAGAAGAGGCAAACTGCCCCAAATGATATCCTATTAACAAGAGACTGTAATGGATACTTTTTTCAATATATCATTTCAACATGTAAACAGAAATGTAACTAGAATTTCTTAGAACAATCATACTTTATTGTTAGTATAAAAGAATTGATGGAAAAATATTTTTTTTGCATTGGGGATGAGTCATTCAAAGTAAGCACAAAAATTCAAGTACAAACAGGCTCATTATCTTTTATTGTTGAATTCAGTTGTGTCAGCATCTGGAAGGATTTTGGAAATAAGCTACAAGGTTAGGGATAGAGTTGGTGATGGAAGAGGAAGAAAAAGTAAGGGGCTAGAAGGAATCAATTTTGTTTCATGTCTAAATTGATGATACTAACATACTTTATGATGTTATATATTTAGATACTAAAATATAAAATAAGATATATTATTAAAACATAATTTTGTTGTGTTTGGTGCCAGTCCAGGGGCTTGAACTCAGAGCCTAGATGCCATCACTGAGCGTTTGTGCTCAAGGTTAGCCTTCTACCACTTGAGCCACAGCTTCACTTCTGGCTCTTCTGTTTTCTTTTTTTGGTGCTTCCTGGCAGATGACAATATCATGGACTTTTCTGCCAGAGCTGGCTTCTGACCGCAATCCTTAGATCTCAGTCTTCTGAGTAGCTAGGATTACAGGAGTGAGCCACAGGCTTCTGGTTTAAAACATAATTTTATCGTACCAAATAACCCATTGACAATGAAATCTCAGGCACTGTGAGTCAAACAGTAACTTACAGCATTTGTGGGGGTCCCCAGCCCATCATAATGCATCACTCCTAGTTGGTAAGTTGCTTGATGATCTTTATCCGCAATTTCTTCAAACTGTTCTAATGCTTCTTGATACCATCCCTGCAAGCCCCAAGAAGCATGTCATTGATAAGCATCCAAAAGTTATTCCAAACTGAAGCACCAAGTATAGTTAACAAGTTAACAGGGGCCGGGAGTTTGGCTTAGTGGTAGAGTGCTTGCCTAGCATGCAAGAAGACCCAGGTTTGATTCCCCGGTACCACATGGCCCGAAGTGGTGCTGTGGCTCAAGTGGTAGAACTCTAGCCTTGAGAAAACCCAAAGATGGTGGTCAGGCCCTGGGTTCAAGCCCTAAGGATGGCAAAAAAAAAAAGTTAACCATTCTGGACCCAACAGCCAAAGGTGAGAAATCATGCTCTTATATTGTGTTCTGCCATCTTAGAGGGATAAATTCATGCTAAAGCATGACTAAATATCTGTTTCCAGAATAAGTGAAGGTGCCATCATCAAAGATTAGTGAGAAAATGGGATAGGAATGAACAATTGCCTAACTATTAATCATGAGAGTTTGTCACAGTCTCCTTTCAAACCTTCTCTCAAATTTAGTGGATAATCTGAGCTATATTACTGAAGTCCAGCTGATATCTTGCATAGCTTTTCTGAGGTCTACTTCCTAGGATATTTCAATATGAAGTGGATAAAAAAGGAAATAACCTTAGCCAAGTGCAGGTGGCTCACACTCATAGTCCTAGGGCTGAGATCTGAATATCATGGTTTAAAGCCAGCCTGGGCAGAAAAATCTGTGTGACTCTTCTCTCTAAGCACCAAAATGGCAGAAGTGGATCTGTGCTTCAAGTGACAGAGTGGTATCCTTGAACAAAGAAAACTAAGGGTCTGTGCCTAGGCCCTGCATTCAAGCCCTAGTACTGGGGGGCGAGGAGGTAAAAAAAGGGAAATTGCTCTTCACACTTTATAGGAACACATAAAACTACTTTTTAGCACTAGATAAAAGGTAGGGCCTTGAAATGTTATTATATGAAAATATTTTATAGGTAATATTATGATGAAAAATTATAAAAACTACATTTTTAATTTGTTCTTTGAATCTGATTTTAATACAAAAATGACTCCCTTAAATGAGAATGCTCTTAATGAAGAAAATTCAGATATCTCCATTAGATGGTTAACAATGTATCATACTTAAAGTTATAGCTATAATGTAATTGATTTCAAAGAATTTCCTTGGTGTAATGGTGTAAGGAACTCTATTTGAAATTTTGATGTGATTATCTGATATTACTGAGGTATGTTTTTGGATTTTGAACCCAGGACCTTGCTAATGCTAGGCAAGGGCTCTATCCCTGAGCTATGTCCCAATAATGTAGCACTAACAATAGAATTATAGAGAATTAAAAAAGATACCTCTTCAAAATATAGTTGACCTCTTAGGAAAGATGCCAGGCTATCCCCTCTTTTAATTCTTTCTTTCAAGAGCTGCAATGCCTTATCCACCAAAATAGCATGGGTATAATGATCTGATTTGAAAAGGTAAAAATTCCATTAATGATTCCATGTGAATAGTCTTCCTTGAAGTAATTAGAATTCATCTCCCATCTCTAATATTAGTTTATTCCCTAATTTTTATTCCTAAAACTGGCCTCTTTAGCTCAAGGGAAAAGATGACCTAAATAAAAGCTTTAAAGCATTATCACAGAACCTAAAACTAAATTTACAGTCAAATATTCATTGGTTGACTTGAAAACTCTATTCATTGCTAGATAGGAGAGCTAACAATGTGCTGGCATTAGCTTTTCTTTTGGTGAAGCTGATCTGTGGGTGAGTTAAATTCTTAACCCACGGCTTAATTAGAAGTACTCTAATCAAATAAGCTGATCATTCTGATTTCTTTATGTCTATTTAATAATACCTTCATTTCAAGTACAGTAAAGTAAAACATGATATTCTCTCTTGGACAAAAAGTAAGAAGTGGCCTCTCTTTTCTGGAAGCATGTCCTTAACATCCTGAGAGTAATATTAGAACCAAGACCAAATTGAGAAACTTCTCCACTGACAATTTGGTCTTAAAGTAGCAATTTCACAGATTCTTGCAGGAAAGCTAGAAAGAACTATAAAACCAACTATCTCCTTAAAATCAATAAGATCCATATTTCTTGTTTTTCTTTTCTAGCATAAATGATGAAACTTCCGTATAAACAGTGCCTAAGGGAAGATTAAATATCCAACAGAAGATTTAAAATATTGTCCAAGAGAAGATTAAGTACCGGGCTTATCGCTTTTCCATTGGAAGAATTTTTGGTGCTTAGCAGCATACTGAGCTATAGAGGTGTAAAAGGGATGCGTAGGTAACTTTTTATTAGTCAAGTCCATCTTGTTTTCACAAGGTGTATTCTGTAAACAAAAATAAAAAAGTAAAATGGTAGACATTTGTTTCTCCTTAGAAGTCACAAAGAGGGGGCCGGGAGCATGGCCTAGTGGTAGAGTGCTTGCCTAGCATGCACAAAGCCCTAGGTTCGATTCCTCCATACCACATACACAGAAAAAGCTGGAAGTGGTGTGGAGGCTCAACAGATAGCGAGCTAGCCTTGAGAAAGCCCACGGACAGTGCCCAGGCTCAGAGTTCAAGACCCAGGACTAACAAAACAATTTAAAAAGTTGCAAAGAAAGATTCCATTCCTAGTTGGTACCCATTGGAAAAAGCACCCTCCCCCTCATCACCTCTCAGCAGGACACCAAAGCTCCAGCTCAGAGATATAAACATTCCTAGGTAGGCCATATCTCAACATCAGCCTCCTGCCTTTTTGCATGGGGGATAATGAAGACACACATTAGCAAGTCCTAGTTGGCTTTGTCACACACTGGAGAGTCAGGTTACTTATAACAATTGCTACCTTTCCATGAGAATTGGTGACATACTTCATTTACATAGTTCTGGCACACTGGTGTCTTCCTATTGCTTTGTAACTAAAGCACATCAAGGAATCCACTTCAAATGAAACCCTATGTCTTTTTTTACCTGGGAAAATACTTTTTTTATTTGTGTTGCTCAGTTTTATCCTTCCGTGTGCAATGGATTGCCATGTTATGAGACAGGTCACAGCTGAATGGTAAATCAGAGCCGTAATAACAATGTAGAGGCCGCCTCATTTGGGCTGAAGAGTCTAGGTTGGCCTAGGCTGAGAGTAGTGAGACAGCAAACTCTGTTGTTGCTATGCGTTTTGTTGTTGTTTACTCCTTGACATTCTATTGTTATAACTTATTTTCACCAATAAAGAGCCACATTCCAATCAAGGTTCCTGATTGGTGGTCAAGGGAATAGTTCAAGAGCCCCTTCCTTCATGTGATTGGAAAGTTGCATTTAGATAACTAGTGGGTACGATTTTAACTGCTCTATTAAATGAGATGAAATGTAGAAAGGAGAGATCATTCAATATGTTAGCAAAATGGAAATTTCCTAAACTATCTTCTCAAGTCTGGAAGAGACAGGTGCCAGTAGCTCAGACTTGTAATCTTAGCTCCCCAGGAGCTGAGTTCTAATCTTACCTATCTCAGGAGGCTGAGATCTAAGGATCCAGACTGAAGCCTGCCAGAGCAGGAAACTCCTTGAGATTCTTACCTCCAATTAAACACCAAAAAGCCAGAAGTAGAGCTGTGGCTGGTCAGGATGGGAGACCCTACCTAAAAAATAACCAGTGAAAAAGAGGGCTGGAAGTATGGTTCAGCAATAGGGTGCCTGTCCCAGTACTGTTGAAACATAATCTCAATTTTTTTTTTGTCTATAATTTGGACTTTTATAGGTAGTTTGAACTAAAGGATTAAAAAACATATATTCCTTCCTAGATATATAGTTATTTGATTATATGATTTCCCAAATCATAATAACCATCAATAAATATGAAATTCCTAAGGAGCTTTAGAATGAAGAAATCTACATAAGGTATTTAGGAGAAAAACAATTCAAATGCAATGATGCAGATATTTCAGTGTCAGATATTACTCAGATATTACTCCGTGTTTATTTTCACAGCAAACAACCATTGCATTAATCTGTGTTCAACAAGTTGAAGAAAATAAACCTTGACATATACAAGAAGGGAACAAATAATGAAATAAATCATGTGTTGAGCTCACAATGTTTTCTGTAATGGGAAGACTGTCCATGGTGTTTGCTGCTACAGCTTAAAAGCAGTATTGGTGAGACTCTGCAAAATAAAAGATTTATTGAGCTTCCATGAGATGTCTGCTTTACAAGCATTCCTATAAAACTTCATGAGATAGGGACTATTATGATGAGCCCACTTAACATAGGAGGAAACTGAGGCATCCACTGTGAGGAAGTTACACAAACCTCACTTGACATCAGGGCTAGCAAATGCGTCAAGTGGAAGGCCTCCCACTTGTGTACTTATTTCCCCATAGGAGGCAAAGCTAACATGCATTTCTAAACATGGAGGACTCCAGTGTGAAGAACCTGAAATCATACGTTTTAGGGTGAGGAAATGAGAATTTAAAAAAAATTGATGAGCAAGATTCTGCCTTTATTTCTGCCAAATCTTGGGATTAGACAGATAACCATCTGGTGTTTGGCATGTATATTTGCATATTCTATGAGCACACACACACACACACAACACACACACACACACACACACATACACACACGGAGTCTTTTGAAGAGGTGACCTGTCCTCAGTATCCCTAAATATGCTTGCTGGATATGGAGAATGCAAGGCGCTGGTTGGTTGCTCTTCCCATGGGCCATTCTCAATTCTGTCTGCAGCAAGTAGCCTTGAAGGATAAGGTAACAAATACATCCACACAAAGAGCAGCCTTGCTTTTCTAAGAAAGCAGTGAATCTCCAGGCTCACCGCTCCTCTCTCACAATGGAGACCACTGCCTCCATCATAGACTCTGAATCACTTGTGTGGGACCTGGGGCACAATTGGCTCAAACATCATGCTGACACTTTGGCTGCTGCTTTTTCTATGAGAAAGTCATTTGTTTCTGGCAGTGATTCAAGGGACTTGTGCCAGTATCCATGAAATGAGCAAGTAGTGTTCATAAGTCAATGGGAACATACTGTTCTCATATGAAAAATAGAAAAAAAATTACTACTGATGTCTCAAAAGATATTAAAACAGGAAGTGAGTTTTGATTGTTCCCCCTTTCCAATTAGTTCCATTTGTTTATTAAAACAAATATAGTTGTTCCCATGCTGTTTCTTTGGGGTGGGACAAATTCACATTTACTCTCTCCAATGAGAAAAGGAGAGTATATGGGAAGATACACTGACTTTTGCTTTTTTTAATGTATTTTTTATTGTAATTAATAGAAAGGTGACATTATATTCACCAGATAGAAGGTGCATTATTTTGACTTTCGTTTTTTTATTTAATTTTTATTTATTTGCTTGAACTCTGGGCCTGGACACTATTTCTGAGCTGCTTTAGCTCAAGGCTTGAGCCACAGCTCCACTTCTGGATTTTTCTGAGTAGTTTATTAGAGATACGAGTCTCACAGATTTTCCTGCTCAGGCTGGCTTTGAACTTCAATTCTCAGCCCCCTGAGTAGCTAGGATTATGGGCATGAGCCACTGGCACCCGGCTACCATGTTTTTTTTTTTGTTTTGTTTTGTTTTTTTGCCAGTCCTGGGCTTGAGCTCAGGGCCTGAGCACTGTCCTTGGACTTTCTCAAGGCTAGAGCTCTACCACTTGAGCCTCAGCACCACTTCCGGCTTTTTTCTATGTATGTGGTACCGAGGAATCGAACCCGGGTCTTCATGCATGCTAGGCAAGCACTTTAACCACTAGGCCAAACTCCCGGTCCCCTGGCTACCATGTTTTTCATAACAAAATAAGCTGTGTGTGGTAAGCAGTCAATGAAAGAGCCTACTAAATTTGTTTTCAATTTATGTTGAATTTTGTGAGCAAATAAAACAAGCCAAAGTGAAAGGGGGGAGGCATTGATAATGTTCAAAGTCTTCATGTCTATTGCACAGGATTCATATTCTTATTGGTCCTGGTCTTAACATATGGAAATCTCTGTTGGCCCGTTAAGGTTACTAGGTCCATTCCTATGGGGATTTCACTCAACACTCAAGGTAAATGAATCTATTATTTAGTGATTATCACTTTTAAAGTTGGTTGTACAGAAGAGCTGGTTCTATTGTAGTTATACACATTGTGACAGCTTATTTCCAAAGATCAGGTAGTAAAATAAATGATTTTTTTTTTTTGCCAGTCCTGGGCTTGAGCTCAGGGCCTGAGCACTATCCTTGGACTTTCTCAAGGCTAGATCTCTACCACCTGAGCCTCAGCACAACTTCTGGCTTTTTTTTTTTTCTGTGTATGTGGTACGGAGGAATTGAACCCGGGCCTTCGTGCATGCTAGGCAAGCACTCTATCACTAGGCCAAACTCCTGGCCCTAAATGAAAATTCTTTTAAGTTATTATTATTATTATTTTTGTTGGTCATGTGGCTTGAACTCAGGGCCTGGGCACTGTTCTTGAACCTGTCTGTGATCAAGGTTAGCACTCTACCACTTGATTCACAGGCCACATCCAGCTTTTTCTGAGTAGTTTATTGGACATAGGAGTCTCACAGACTTTCTGGTCTGGACTAGCTTCAAACTGCAATCGTTCAAAGCCAGCCTGGACTTATCTCCAATTAATTACTAGAGAAAGAGAATTGGGGCTGTGGCTCAGGGGTAGGGTGGTAGTCTTGAGATGAAGAGCTCAGAGAAGGAGGAGGAGGAGAAGGAGAAAGAGGAGGAGGAAGAGGAGGAGGAGGAGGAGGAGGAGGAGGAGGAGGAGAAGAAGAAAATTATGCAATTTGTCAACTTTCCCAAGAAATTTGAGTAACCAATGCTGGAAGAAATTGTGTATTAAGACCGAAGAAGAATTTCTTTGTGGAAAATTCTTGTGTATAATCATTGAGTGTTTCTAATCAATATTATAATGATGATATATGATAGTCATAATTCAATTAATTAGTTCAAGTTATTTTAGTTTCTGAATGTTTAAAAACTAGTTAGAATTGGGGCCAGGAGTTTGGCCTAGTAGTAGAGTGCTTGCCTAGCATGCACAAAGACCGACCCGGGTTCAATTCCTTGGTACCACATGTATAGAAAAAAGCTGGAAGTGGTGCTGAGGCTCAAGTGGTAGAGCTCTAGCCTTGAGAAAGTCCAAGGAAGGGCTCAGACCCTGAGCTCAAGCCCAGGACCGGCAAAAAAAAAAAAATAGAATCAAAGGTTATCTGTTGAACTTCCAGATGTGTCTATACTCATCTTTCTATCTTTGTAAAGTTTTCTTGAGTGATAGGTCACCTTAGGTGTTTGAGGTAGAGAATTATCATCACAATATCATTAACTGGGTTGCTTTGAGGTTTCAGTACAACTCTGGTCTGCCTTGACCTGTTCTGGCACATGGGTGGTACAAAGAAAGTTATCCTTATAAATGTTTGATGAATATTACGTGAATGTATTTGCTCTTATGCATGTTTCTCAAGAGAGCTAAGATTGTTTCACGGGTGAAATCAAGCCAACAATTAAGATTTTTAAGGCTACTCTATATTCTTTTACTTGATTTAGAACTAAAATGTTTTAGGATTTTATACATACCATTTAATTAGACGTGATATAGCAATGAAAAGTGAGATTGTTTCCAATTTCTTCTCTTTTCAATTTTGTACATTTAAGAAACATTTTTCAGTATGCTTTTTGGCATGAAGAAACACACTAGAAAGAAAGAAAATTAGCCATTGATTCCATTTTGATACTCTTTAGTTCTACTGCATAATCATATGTTCAAGGGTGTTCTTTGAATACAGGCAGTAGGCTCAGAACAGTGGAATATTCAATTCTTGGAACAAATTAATATTAATCACTATTTTATTAAATGCAAAAGTTGTTTTCCTGTAGATTATACTATTTCTTATAGATTATCCTTTTTTCAAGAAAACAATGGTAATTTGAAATTACCAAAGACCAAAATTTTTTGTTTTTATTTTTTAAGTCAATATACATTTATAATAGGAGGGGGATTTCATATATTTTCATGCAAGGACACAGTGTACTTTGAATAAATTCATTATTCTTATTCCTCTCATCCTTCCTCCCCTGTTTTTCAAACAGTATTTAATGGTCTTAATTATACATAATTGCATGTGCGCATGTGTGCGTGTGTGTGTGTGTATGTGTATGTCTTCAACATGTCTTGGTACCCATTTCCCTCCCCCCCCACACCCCCCACCCGTCTTGGTTTTCCCCCCTTCCCTATCAAATTTCAAATATCCAAATACAAATAAATTCAATATATCAGATATTTGTTACTCTTTAGTATACTCTTCGTTTCCTTTCACCCTTCTCTCACCAATCCTTTCCTAGACAATTCCCCCTTTTATCTTCTAAAAATTCTTTAAAATGTGTAGGAAAAAAAAGAATGCATTCTCTAAAGTCAAACAGCTTGAGTTAAATTTTCAGTTGTACTTCCTAGGAATTACATGATTCTAGACAAGTTACTGACCCTCTCTGAGCCTCATTTTTTTCTATAAAATAGACAAGATAATTATAGTTACTGGTGTTAATTTTACAACATAGTAAGTATCCGATTGATGCTGACTTATTACAATATAATAACCTAGAATATACATTAGCGGTTGTTGAATAATTTGTCACTTAGACATCTCCTTATTTCACTGTGTATATGTCATGTATCATCGCTAGACTGAGTTGTATATACTTTTCCTTACGTTGGAAGATACTTTACACTTCTTAGAAATGCCATGCCCTCTTTGGATCAATTAGCCAACTCATATGCTTCAAAACTCAGCCCACACATGTCTCATTCAATAGGTCAGTTAGTGGTCATCACACATACTTGAAAAACAATTCTAAATGGCATTCTTCTAAACACATCTCTGCCAACAAATAAAATACATAGAGATAGCAATGCTCAGAAAAGTATCTGTTGAATTATATGTCTTAGACTGCTTTCTTCCTCATTGAAAACCCACCGTACCTATTACATATCCAGTAAAAATCCCAGTGTCTTGATAGTGTCTCATGATGCATTTGCTCTGTGTGTTTCTGTGCCAGATTGCTTCATTCAGTTTGCTAAAGGCTTATGTAGAGCATTCCTAAGGGTAAACCCCAGGAATAAAAGTGAGCAATGCGCAAGGTAAAGAGAGTATTGAGCAATCAAAAGAAATGAAACTGGAATGATTTTTCAGAATGTCCCTTTTCCTGGGAAACAACCAGACTTCATGCACCTGTTTTATGGGGAAAGGATTTTCAACCACACCTCACGTCCTATTATATGAACTAAACAAACATGTCTTCAAAATTCGAAGTAATTTTTGAATCTTTTATCAGGAAATTCTAAAACTGGGTATCTGTGCAAACCTAAGCTTAATTTCATGTGCCTTTAGAAACTAAATAAATCAGGAAACTGGTAACCACGGACCTGTAGGTCTGCTGCATCTGACATCTCTTCTACAGTACCATCCTTTCTCATCAAAAGGAATTGCAAACAGCTTAAATATTAAACACTCAGAACATAAGTTCTATGTACAAATGTTTATAAACCTTATTCCTTTGGGTCACTGCATATGTATAAGGAATATTTTTTTTGATTGAAAATGATCTGAATCCAAAATGACCACTTACATTTAAAAGACATCTGAGCTTGTCTTCCCCAAGTATGATAACACACTGCTTTTCCTATCTAGATAGCAGGAAGTTACTAAGATTTTAGAGGAAAAGCAGTGGCTGGAGCCTTTGGCTTTTAGCTAGGTCGATCTGGAAGTGGGTTTAGGGTGAGTCATGGACTGACTATGACGCCAGATGCTACATTCGGAAGCCAGTCTGTTTCTCAAGACTGCAAAAGGGAGTGAATCAGGAGATGGCTATATTCCTGGCCTGCGTTCCCCAAGTTCCTGTCTGCTCATTGCCTCCTGAACTGCCCCCAGACGGGACAAGGGCAGGCTTGGGGTCCTCTTCGTGTGTTATGGCTCTAGCAAGGCCTTGCAGGATCAGCGTTTCCGCAGGCCACAGCGCTCAGGGTTCACGTTCGGGGCTGGCTGGGTAACCAGCTCGCCTCGGGGCGGGGACAGTTCTTGCAATCCCCCGATTGTGATGCACAATCTAGAGCGCCCGAACAGGAGTCAGAGGGACTTTGAACGAGAGGCAGAAGTGTCATCCCCTGAGCTGGAGCACTGCTTCCGGAGGCGGTGTCTGGCCTGGCCTGGAGCTACTTGTGGCTCCCGCTTTTCCTGGATACGTGCATATTCGCAGAACCCAAAACCTTCGGCCGGGACTCCGGCTTCTCTAGGGGATTCAAGGGCTCGGCAGCTGAGAGCCCTCCGTGTCTAACCCAGCGCGTCTCACGGCGGGCGCGAACTCTTAGTCCACGGCTCCCTAGCCCTCCCCTACGACCCGCCCCGGAGTGGGCGTTCCCGGTGGCTCCAAGCGCGGCCCAACCGGCTGGCGGGTTCGTCCTACCAGCCCCGCCTCCCCCCTGCCAGTCACGGTGGGCGTGGGGTGGGGGAGGCGTTCGCTGGTGCACGCAGGCGTGTTTGCGTGTGTGCAGGGGAGTTCCGGCGGCTGCAGATGGGTTCGGCCTCCAGGGCGCGGCCCGCGGACCCCAGGCCGGCTCGCTGGCTCTTACCTGCCGGGCGGCGGCGAGCGCTCCCGCCGCACTACAGTCGCGTCTTTGGCTCCAGGCGGGAGATGCCGTTGCTGGACTGCAAGCCGGAGGTGAGCCCCGGCTCCGGCTGTCTGGCAGGCCGGCCGCCTGGTTAGCGGGAAGGGGCTTTAGCGGCGGGGAGGTTCTCGAGGACGCGGGCGGTGGAGCGAGGCGCCGAGTCCGTTCTCGTCTCCGCAGGTGGAGGGCCTTCAGCACGTGCTGGAGTGCGGGGCTTCCGTCCACGCACCCCGGACCCCCACGGGCAGGAGGCGGGCTGGCTTACTTCCTTCTCGGGCAGCTGCAGTCGGGTGCTGACCTCAACCAACAGGTAACTGGGTCACTGATGGTTGCTGTGTGCAAAACCCTCCCCTCCACAGAGACCATTTTCTAAGTTGCCAGAATATTCACCGGGGCAACCGCGGGGGTGACCACCAATAGGAACCTCGCCAAATCACAGAAGTAACAGAAGTAACCTGGACGTGGTTAGTGTCCATATCCTTAAGACACGACAGGACACTGATTTACCCAGGATTTAATCAGTATACTTACTGACACGTATTTTACCTTTTCATTTCACACTGCATTTTCACAATCCAGTATGTATTTTATTTATTTATTTCCCCCCCTTGCAATCCTGGGCTTGAGTTCAGAGCTTGGGCACTATCCCTGAGCTGCTTTTGCTCAAGGCTAGCCCTGTACCACTTAAGCCACAGTACCACTTCCGGCCTTCTCTGTTTATGCGGTATGGAGGATCCAACCCAGTTCTTCATGCATACTAGGCAAGCACTCTATTACTATAGCGCACATTCTCAGCCCCCTGTATTTTACTCAGCCACTCTACACATGCTCCTTAGTTGTAAGTGGCTACTGGACCAGCATGGGTCAGCAGGTTTTTGGTGGTTTTCTTTTATATATATATATATTTTTTATTGTAATTAATAAAAGGGTTACATGATATTTGCCAGATAGAAGGTACATTAATTCACATACATTGATACCGTTTCACATGTCTTGGTACCCATTACCCTCCCTTTTTTTTTTTTTTCCTCTTAAATTTTTGATAGGTCTTCTTGGTAGCACAGGCTGGCCTTAAACTCCTGATGGCTGGGATTTCAGGAATAGGCTACCCTAGTTGACTGAGTTATTTAAAAAGAAATAGTAGTTACATTACTATGTCTCAGCATAATAGTTGAAATAATACTGCCAGTCATGCAGTTTGTTACAGAATTTCCTTATGGTGATTTGCATTTTTCACTGAATATTAGAAGTACGGTGAAACTTTTAATTTAAAAATGCTGGGCCGGGAGTTTGGCCTAGTGGTTAAGTGCTTGCCTAGCATGCATGAAGACCAGGATTCAATTCCTCGGTACCACATACATAGAAAAAAGCTAGAAGTGGTGCTGAGGCTCAAGTGGTAGAGCTCTAGCCTTGAGAAAGTCCAAGGACAGTGCTCAGGCCCTGAGCTCAAGCCTGGACTGGCAAAACAAAACAAAACAAAAAAACTCTCAGGGCCTTTGGCTGGGAGTTTGGCCTAGTGGTAGAGTGCTTGCCTAGCATGCACGAAGACCCGGGTTCAATTCCTCAGTACCACATACATAGAAAAAAAGCCAGAAGTGGTACTGAGGCTCAAGTGGTAGAGCTTTAGCCTTGAGAAAGTCCAAGGACAGTGCTCAGGCCCTGAGCTCAAGCCCAGGACTGGCAAAAAAAAAAAAAATGCTATTTGTGCTTGCCTTTACTTAAAATACGAATATATAGGGATATAGCTACATCCGGAAAACTGTGCTATTGGAAGGGAGCGTGATCAAAAATAAGATTGAATTGAAAATTTTAGGCCATACAATGGTTTGAACTGCTTTCCTCAAATAGCTATTAGATGTTTCCCCACCAGCTTCCACAAGGACATGTTAAGCAAGAGACTCCAATATATGCTGTCTTATTTTAAAGGATGTTTGGGGAGAAGCACCTCTTCACAAGGCAGCAAAAGCTGGAAGCATGGAGTGTCTAAGCCTGCTTGTTGCCAGTCATGCCCAAATTGAGTATCAGATCAATGCTTTCAAATTTTGTTTTGCTGGATTAATCAAACTTGTGGAATCAATATGTAGATTGTTTACAAAATTATGATTGTCTAATTGGAAACTTACGTTAGCACTGAGATGTTTAAGCTGTCAAGTGATTTATTAGTCTCAATTTGAGTAAGTGGACAATGGATCCTGAGCAATCAGAGCTGCAGTTCTGTTCAGCATGGCGGTATTCTACTTCAGTTTGGAAGACTGTATAGTTTTCATCAATGATGTTTGGTGGTGACTCATTCACACCAAACACTAAATACTTGGTACTCATTAAACAGTAAAAGTATGGAATGCTTACTCTACATCAATGATAATAATGTGTGCAGAAATATTTCCCCTAGGGCTGGGACTTTGGCCTAGTGGTAGAGTACTTGCTTAGCATGCACCAAGACCCAGGTTCAATTCCTTGGTACCACATACATACAAAAAACCTGAAGTGGTGCTATGGCTCAAGTGATAGAGCGCTAACCTTGAGGAAAGCCCAAGGACAGTGCTCAGGCCCTGAGTTGAAGCCCCAGGACTGGCAAAAAAAAAAAAAAAAAAAATTCCCTTTACCTCTTTCATGCTCTTCTTGTACCTTATCCTCCTTCCTCTCTTCAGTTCCCCTTTTCTTTCTTCTCCCTTCTGGCCTTTATTTATTTGTTTGTTTGTATATGTGCTGCTAACCTGCACCCAAACTGAGATGAGCCAGAATTGTTAGCTTTTTAGAGTAACCTATTTTTAAAGGCCGGACAATTGTCAATTTGTATTAAACTCATTATTTGTCTAATTTCAGTTTATGTAATAAGAATGGGCAAACAGCAGAAGATCTTGCTTGGTCATGTGGATTTCCAGAATGTGCCAAGTTTCTTACAATGATTAAATATATACAGACAGTAAAATCAAATGAACAGTCCAATGGAGATTACTGTGCTCCAGCACTCCTACAGAAACGATGTTTAGGAAGTCTAGAAAACACAAATGCGAAACAGAAGTGTTGGTAAGTAAGATAGCTGTCTGCTTCTTTCCCCCTGAAGAATGTCTCTTCTAGCATAGAATTAGTATTTAATGTAAATGCCAGCACTGTCATTTCTAGTACTTCTTTTGGCAGTACTGGTACTGGGCATGAACTTAAGACCTCACACTTGCTAGGCAGTTGCTCTACACCCCTACTTTAGGGTCTGGTCTTTCCTTTTCTCTACCTTATCTTCCCTTTCCTTTTCCTTCCATTTTCCCTTCTTTACTTGGGGCTAGCCTCAGACCATGATACTCTATGTCTGTCATTAGGATATATCTTTTTGTTCTCATTAACATCTTATTATCGGTTATAGTTACTACTGCTAGATTCTAAGACCAAAATTTGTCCTTCATGGTAGAAGTTTAGGATAAAAAACTTTCTGTTTTGAAGTTTTTAATGGTAACATATTTTGAAAACAGATATTCTGTGGATTCTGAAGAAGTTAGAAGAAGTGATTCATTGCTCTGCAAGCAATGGCCTTTGGCTTATCGTATGTGTCTAACTCCTTCTGAGAAGGAAGAAAACTTGCTTCCAAGTGAAGAAAACATTTAAGAAATACATGTGTTTACATGCCTATAATGTTTTGCTTGTATATACTCTGACTTTCAAGTTATTAAAATGTGTAAGGGATAAAAGTGTCCATGCAGTTATTTACTACTTTTTGGGGGGCACCACCAAACTACACCCAGGATTTAATTTGAAATTAAACATTTTTATTAACAAATTTATCACAGCAACTTACTTAATTTTTGAATCTGGGAGTACTTATATAACTTTTGGCCGCTGAGGTAGACATAAATTGTAGTAAGCATCCTTGTTCCAAAAGTCTGGGCCTTTCCATCCACACCAGCCCTGGATTTGGGAGAAGAAAAGGGAAATGTTTACAACATTAGAAGACTACAGGATGGAAATTGTAAAATGAAGCCATATCAGTAACATTATAGAACTCCTGGATTTATAAACTGTCATTTCTACAGTAGTCTTTGTAATAACTGAATCCAGATACCAATCATCATTCCTCTACCATGTAGCTGCACAGCTTAGGTGACTGATGCAATGTAATGCCCTGATTTAGACTGTTATCTTAGTGGTACCCAAGAGTACAAATATGAATTCTTGAGTGCATCTTAGACTTAAGGAACCGTGTTAGTGAGAAAGCCTAGCTTGCTCCATGAGTTAGTGTTTTATCATTTTCCTCATGCTACAAACAATTCTTCCCATTATACATCTCCAGTAGAGAAGATTGATGATTGTTTTATAGCACAATCTTGTTATGAATATGGAAGCTTATTGTACTTCTGATTAAGAAAAAGCAGAGGACTGTTCTATATCATGCTATGTAATATTCAAAGAAGCTGCTCTGAGACACACTTGGGAGGCTTGCTGTTACCATGCTGTGACAAGTAATGTGAATCTTAGCTGACTCGGAAACTGCTGGGCATTGCAGCAGGGCTTGAGTGCCTCAGGATGACTGGACTAGCAGCATGAGGACGGCTGGCTCACTGGAGATGCTCTTTTCTTTTTGATTGTAAAGATAACATGGAAAGATCAAAGCAAACAAAGGCTATTAGCCCTTTGTCCAGGTAAGCACCATAAAGTATAAATAACTGTTGAATTGTTTCTATACACTACAAACCTATTACATTTTTATCAAAATATTAATCTGGGCTCTTTAAATCTATCTACCTAGAATAAGTATGAAAAAGGCTTACAATATCTTTTGTTTAGTCTTTTCTTTTGTCAGTGTGGGGCCTGGACTCTAAGCCTAGGTGCTGTTCCCTGAGTGATTCTGCTCAAAGCTAGCATTCTAGCACCTGGAGCCACAGTGCCACTTCTGGTTTTCTGGTGGTTAACTGAAGATAAGACTACTTTTCTGCCCTGGAGTGGCTTTGATCCATGATCCCCAGCCTCAGCCTCTAAGTAGATAGAATTATAGGCGTGAGCCATCAGTGCCAACTTTGGTTTAGCCTTTTTATTCTACCTTTACATCCATAGTACTTTTTTTTTCCATATATTTTTTATTGTAATTAATATAAGGGTTACCTTACATTTACCAGATAGAAGGTGCATTACTTCACATACATTGATACTCTTTCTCATGTCTTGGTCCCCATTTCCCTCCCCCCACCCCCTCCCCTCATCTTGTTTTCCTCCCTTCCCTATCCAACTTCAAATAACCAAATACGCATATATATAATAGATAACCAGGTGAAATACTATAACAATATGAGATAACCAGGGGACAGCAAAAGAGATAACATAGTACATTAAGGACAACAATCCCTTGTTCCATAGTACTTTTGAGGCTATGTGGTAACAAGATTTTTCTCTCTTTTTCTCCTTTCTCTTCCCTTCCTCCTCTTCCTTCTCTTCTTCCCTCCCCTTTTCCTTTTCTGCCTGTGATATAGAACCCAGGGCATTATACACACTAGGCCAAGTATTCTTTGGCTTAATTAATTTGCCAATCCTGGGGCTTGCACTTAGGGCCTGGGCACTGCCCCTGATCTCTTTTGCTCAAGGCTAACACTTACCACTTGAGTCATAGCTCTATTTCCAGCTTTTTGTGGTTAATTGGAAATAAGAGTCTCATGCATGTTTCCTGCCCAGGCTGGCTTTGAACAGTCATTCTTAGATCTCAGTTTCCTCAGTAGCTAGGAATATAGGTGTGAGCCACTGGTGCATGGCTGCTCACTTTTTTTTTTAAATGAAGTTTATTGTATTGGAAGACATTGTAAACTTCAGTACATTTGTCGATGCAAAGTTATACAGAATACTTCAAAGGGATATATCATGGACTTTGTGTTTCATCAAGATTAATAACTCAGAAAGTTTGCATTTAACTTGAATTTTGTCTTTTGCAGCTTAGATGTTCTTGTCCTCCCAACTTGAGGCTCTTGGCCTTAGAATACCTTTCTAGAGTGTGATCTACCCATGGTTTAATGCTTTTGAGTTAACAGCCAAGGTGCTACCCTTCACTTCTAGGTTCTTAACCTTATGTCTAAATTTGTGTTTAATGGATACATACCTTTTCCAAAATAACCTGCAGATCTTCAGCACCTGTATAATGGGGATCTAGAATCAGGAATTTTATCTGCCCTGTAATTTCATTCCATGCAACACCTAGTATAGTGTGAGCCAACACTCCACCTCCTAAGAAGAAACAGGAGATATGAGGCATAAATGAGTCCCAACTGTCTATTCAATTCTACTTTGAAAACCTGATCATTTGTCCAATTAACTGACTTGAAACAGAAATAACGTTGACTGCCCTATGCTATAAAAGACCACCATGACAAATACTGTGAACAGGTAAGAATCTTTAACATATAAAAAGGCAATCCTGGGGCCGAGTTTGCCTAGTGGTAGAGTGCTTGCTTAGCATGCACAAAGACCAGGGTTCTATTCCTTGGAACCACATACATAGAAAAATGCCAGGAATGGTTCAGTGGGCTCAAGTGGTAGAGTTCTAGCCTTGAGAAGGACTGCGCACAGGCCCTGCGTGTAAACCCAGGACTGGCAAAAAAAAAAAATAATAATAATGATTTATCCCATCAGATTACTTCAAGTATACCTAGAATGGGTCTTGGGGGGTCCAACCTCCTCCAAACATAGTGGCTGTCACTGGCTGTGGAATCCCTCACAGTAGATGGTGATGCTGCATCTGCTGAGTCTCGCCAGTCATCTATCATTAACTCAAATTCTTTGTGATGTGTGGCTGACACTGGTCTACTTTCCCACGTTAGTCTTAGTTTGCCATTTGTTATCACGGAACAAATCTTATTCTTTATGACTTATAATGTGGTGTCAGATGACTGTCAGTTTCATTTTCATTGCTCTTGATTATTCATATGTTTAAACAGTCATTATTTCTCTTCTCAGCCTTTATTTATGGCTATTCTAGGCTTCATTATTAATTTTTATAACATTTCAACAAAAATTTCCAAAGATCAATATGTATGGTATAAAAGTTAAAAATTTTAAATGTTGAAAATGATTTATTTTATATAACATTAACACTTTATTTCAGTATGTTTTATTCTTTGCTCTACTGCCAAAAGAACCCAAGTCCCCCAGAGAGCTCACCAATCATCACTGGAGTGCCTTCACTCTTGAAGTGACTGGCCAGTTCCCGTCCTTGAGAAGCCATTTCTGAACCTTGGCTACAAAGAGACCATCTTCTGTCAGTTCAACTACTGCCTACACTAAGATCAAGTAATGACTTCCCCCTTTTTTCTTTAGGGTTTGTTACTGAAAAATAACTGTTTAAATAAAACCTAAATGATAGGAATTCACTTAGCATGCATGAATTAATCAATCAATCAATCAATTAATTAATTAATAGATGGTCCTGGGGCTTGAATTCAGTGTCTGGGTGTTTTTTTCCCTCACTGTACCATTTGAGCCACAGTTCCACTTCAGGCTCTTTAGTAGTTTACTGGAAATAGGAGAGTTTTTCTGGGCTTTCCTGCCCCAAGAAGGCTTCTTTGAACTGTAATGCTCGACTTTCAGCTTCCTGGGTTCCAGACATGAACCATCGGTGGAGACCATTAACTGTCAGCTGAAAGACCTTGATGTTTTGCTTATGTAACTGGATGAAAGTTCTGGAATTTTAACATAAACTGAAGCTGGTCAAACCTTGATGTGTAGGGGCTCTTATGGGTAGATTTAACTATCAGCAAAATGAGTTTTAAGCCTTAGCTTCTTGGACAACATTCTACCAACTTGAGCTATACTGAGCTATTCACCAGATCCAAGTGTGAGTTTTGGTCATCTTGCTGTGAGACTTCAGAGTTTGTATTTTCTTCATCTTTCAGTTAGAACCAATAAGCTGGGCATTGGTTGCTCATGCCTATAATCCTAGCTATTCAGGAGGATGAGATCTAAGTATCATAGTTCAAAGCTAGCCCCAACTGAAAAGTCATGAGATTCTTACCTCCAAGTAACCAAAAAAAGCTAGAAGTAAGAGCTATGGAACTAATGGTAGAACAGTAGCTTTGAGCAAAAAACACACAAAACAAATCAAAAATAAATTATGCTCAGCAATATCTGCCCTATATACATGATAGAATATATTCTAGGGCAATATACATGCCTATGAGGCCAATATGAAAACAGAAAAATGTTTTCAATTACAACACACTATTTTAGGAAGTATTTTGATATACTATTTAATTTTTTTTTTTCTGAGAAGACAAAGATGGATCAGAGACAGAGGTGGATGGATCTGTTAGTATATCTAGCTAATGAGCATCATAGCCTAGCAACGCAGCTCAAGGTGCTTCGTCTGTGACTGGATGGCGATCTGGGAGCTGGGTCTGCGGCCTCGCTCGGCATCGTAAAGTGTGATACTCCATAGCACTAGCCAGGAAGGGTTCAAACTCAAAATTACAAGTGTGTTCGCTACTGAACCTGGATCATTTACACACCATTATGAAATTAAAAAAAGAGTAAACTGAACAATCTTAATCTGGGGATTAGCTCCATGTTTTTTTCTTTTTTTTTTTTTACTTTTGGAGGTGCTAGGTGGTACTGAATTTCAGCTCTTGGCTTAGCAGGTAACAATGCAAATAAAGTTTTAATGTACCTAAACTTGCTCTTTTTTTCCCCCCAGTCCTGGTGCTTGAACTCAGGGCCTGAATGCTGTCCTTGGGCTTTCTCAATGCTAGAGCTCAACCACTTGAGCCACAGCACCATTTCCGGCTTCTCCTATGTATGTCAAGTAGACATATCACAGTTGATTCATAAACTCAAAAATCTTCTTAACTAGTAATATATAAATGATAAAAAATAGGGGCTGCTGGGGCCAGAAGTTTGGCCTAGTGGTAGAGTGCATGCATGAAGACCTGAGTTCGATTCCTCGGCACCACATACATAGAAAAAAAAGCCAGAAGTGGTGCTGATGCTCAAGTGCTAGAACTCTAGCCTTGAGAAAGTCCAAGGACAATGCTTAGGCCCTGAGCTCAAGGCTAGGACTGGCCAAAAAAAAAAAAAAGGGGCCGGGAGTTTGGCCTAGTGATAGAGTGCTTGCCTAGCATGCAGGAAGACCCGGGTTTGATTTCTCAGTACCACATATATAGAAAAAAGCTGGAAGCTGTGCTGAGGCTCAAGTGGTAGAGCTCTGGCCTTGAGAAAGTCCAAGGACAGTGCTCAGGCCCTGAGTACAAGCCTAGGACTGGCAAAATAAATTAAGTAAATAAATAAATAAATAAATTTGGAATTAAAATGAAAAAGCAATGGGATAATAAAGAGGAAGAGAAAGAAAGAAAATAAGGGGAAAAGTTACCATTTTTTTCTATTAGTTTAATAAAATGGCAGCCTGTCACCTTGAGAGGATTTATCTAATTTGATAAAGCTTCCTTACCTGACAAACAGTATTTTTGACGTTACACCAATCAGTTGGTTCAGTACCAGCTGTACCTCAATGGATCCAATCCACTGCCGTGATCCCACAAAGGTTGCTGGTTTGTCACCAGCGTCAACTAGAGCCTTTTTGTATTAAAAATAATTTTAAAAAAATCCCATAAGACAACAAATAAAAATATCTTGAGGGTATATTTCTAGTACAAGAATCTAATTAAGAGGGAGTGGAGGGAGGGAAAGGGAGACAAAAACATGAGGAGTATCAAGGTTCAAGAAGTAATGTACCCATTACCTGACAAATCTAACTGTAACCCTCTCTATTCCTTATTCAGACAATAAAATAAGTACAAGAATCTTTTTCCCAAAACAAAAATACATCTCAACCAGTAGGTAATGATTTTTAATGGTCTAGTAAGAGCTAAGGTACAATTGCTGTAATTTCAAATGGCGTGCTTAATACCTGCTGAATCTCTCTGTGTGTTGGGATGGCCCTCTCCGTGTATCCTTGATGTCTGAACCAAGAGCAGATTGTCTGCAGCGATCGGTAGGCACAGCCCCAGCCATTGTCATCCAGCCGATCTTGCATATAATGATGGTAACCATATATGCCCTGGACCACATAAATCTATATGAAAGAGGAAATATGATCAAGCCCTAGCCTAGAAGTGCAATGCCTGCATATATGCCTGAGTCCCGTGTACTGTTCTGAGAGCTTTAGATCCTCATAAAGAACTTCACAGAACTATGGTTTAATTTTGTGTCTTCTTGGGGTTTTTCCTAAAGCTCCATAGTCATCAACAGATCTTGAAAGCCTGCCTCCTCACTTTGTTTCCAACTTCTATAGTTTTCTTCATCTCTTAAATTGCTTTTTTTTCAAATATGCCATGGAAAATTAGGCATCAAAGCCTTATAGTTGTCCTAGTTTAAGCATATTTTTCCCAAATAATTTTAGTTTGTAGTCTTCCTTCACAAAAGTATCATCTCACATGGAGGAAGTCTTTTCCTGACCAACTTAGTACATAAACAAGTAAATAAAGAAATAAATTCCTGTATGTAATACTATATCCATCTATAATACTCTGGTTTCTCTTCATATCGTATAAATCTTTCGCCTTTTACTATATACATCTATAAACAGACACATATATTTACGTTGATATATAATATATTCAAAGCATTTGTCACTATTTTGTGCCTAACTTATTAAAATATCTGCCTATACCAATATGTGAGCTACTGAGAACATGACATATTGCATTTTCTGGGCTGGGCACATGGTTGATATAAATGTTATTCAATAAATGATGACTTAATGAGCAAAGGAGGCAATAAAGGAATGTATAAACAAATAAAAATCCATATAATGAGACACAGGAAGAATACTTGTATAAACCTGCCATGGATTAGAGATCAGGGATATTACTTAATGATCAAAATACTGAAAGCACATAACCATGTAATTCTTACTTGTAGTATAATGCTAAGATTCACAAGTCTTTTTCAAAAATTTTGATTAGTATTTTTAAAAAGTAATACAGAAGAGTTAGGGAAGGAGTTCTTAAAAAATGCCAGTGGGGTAGGTTAAGACAGGAGCTCACACATGGTAATGTTTTAGTTCTGAAATAGGTAGAAGCTCCTTGGTACTTGTTTTTTTGCTATGCTATGTGATGCATGTTTATATATGCTATATGCTTCAGCCAATAACTGCTAAAAGTATATAAAGGCTTTTGCATTTTTGTAACACATTTAAGGAATGCATCTCACTGCCTAAAACTAGCTGGGTGCTGGTGGCTCATGCCTGTAATCCTAGCTAGGGAGGAGTCTCAGGTCTGAGGATGGTAAAAGCCAGCCAGGACAGAAATGTCCTGGAGATGCTTATCCCCAGTTAACCACAAAAAGCTGGATATAGACTTATGGCTCAAGTGGTAGAACACTAGCCTGAAGCACAAAAAAAGCTCACAGAGAGCACTCAGGCCCTGAGTTCAAGCCCTAAGACCAGCACCCCCTGTCCCCCTCCCCCCGCCACACACACACACACACAAAAACCCAACCAAACAAAGAAACCTAACAAACCATTCTGCGTTTACTTAGAAACTTATGGGCATCTTGGTTAGTAAGGAACTATTCAGAACAGAAAGGAACATATGATATAATACTTACCATGAATGAATTCTAAATATTATTTGATAGAGAAAACACTTATGTCACAATCTACTCAAAACCATAAAGAATTTTCCTGCTGATTGGTAAGGAAGTTTTGTTCTTTGATTAAATCCAATCCACTAGTATCTGAGTTAACTCTAATGAGCATCTCAGTCCCTTGCAACCATGTAAGTGGTATACAGAAACTTAAGTCTAGCACCTTATTTAGACTTGTCCTAAAGTGTGGTTTGAGTACATTCATCCTTAATTAGGATGATTTCTCAGGCTTAATGAAAAAAATGAGAAAGACTCATTAAATTACAGAATGAAATATCAGGAAAAGAAATCTGGTATACTCTACTCCTAAACTTCTTAGATCATTGTTAATTACTGCTACCTGAAACTATGGCTGTTACGAGAGATAGGGGATGCGTTATTTTTTAGAGATATATGAAAATTCTCTAATAACAATAACAACACAAAAATGAATACTTTTAATGATCAATTGATTTTCATAAACAATTGGTTAACTTACCATACCAGTGTCTATGTTAGGTGGATTAAGATAAGTATGTGGATTTCTAATGTAACCATCTTTGTATGGTTCATCTGGAAAATGATAAGCATTAGACCATTTGAAATAAGGTCTGTCATGAGGCAGACTGAAGAGATCATGTAACTCCTAAATGAAATGAAAGCAGTAGATAAAAAGTTAATTATCTAGATTCCTAGTTAATGAATAAATTCAAACTGAACAAGTTATAAAACAGAAAAATGAAAGATACTGATTATAAGTTTTTAAACACATGATTAAATTCATTAAGGTAAGTATTAATTAGAATCTAATAAAATTTCTTTTTGTTTATTTTTATAAACAAGAGAACACAAAAATAACTTGCTAGGGCAAGAAAACTGGGATGTTTTATTCATTATAACCTCTATTAAAATAAATGTAGGCTAAAGACTGGTTTTAAAAATAAATGTGAAATTATAATGAAAAATTTTCTCATATTTTAATATCAGAATTGTGGAAAGGATAAAATATACTAATTGGCCACACTGTTGGTTTATTATCATTGAAGGAAAGGCATAGGAGGCAAACAAAAAGATCAGCATTTTATTTTCTCATTTCAAGACTTTTTTGAAGATTTCAACATATACAAAAAAACTATAACACCAGTAGAAGTTTACCAGGCTAACACTTGCAATCCTAGTTACTCAGGAGGCTGAGATCTGAGGATCTCTGTTCAATGCCAGCAGGAAAGCCTAAGAGACCCTTAACTCCAATTAAAAGAAAAAAATCTAGAAGTGGAGCTGTGGCTCAAGTGGTAGGGAAGCAACCTTGAGAGATAAAAGTTAAAGGAAACACTCAAGCCCTTAGTTCAAGTCCTGGTTCTGGCACACACACAAAAATGGTATTTTCTCCTCTACATAACATGTGTAATAGTTTGAAAAGTTTAGCAATCTCCTATATACTAGTGATTTGAATAGATCAGTTTACATGATGCTGCCTTGGAGAATCAGTTCACCAGAGATTTAGAATGTTACAGTATCAAACCTCTTCTTTGGGACAAAGGTGAGGAAGATACTACATGGTAATAAGTATCAGGCCTCAGATCAAAGAGGTATCCTACAAAGACACACAAACACACACACACACACACACACACACACACACACACTATCACCAGTCTTTTTGCCAATAACTTTCATTAGATGGTGACTTGTTTCCTCCAGAATTCTTTTCATAACCATCAAATAACCCTATTTATAGAGAATATTACAAAAAATCATAACAATTAGCATATATTCCTTTCTTAATCTTATCTTCTTCACAAATCACATATAAATCACAATATAATTTCTATTTACTGAACACATGAAATTACTTACAAAATACACGATGTTCATTACTGTATTCTAAGCATAAATGAACTGGTTTTTACCTTTCTATAGGCCTGCAGCTGACCATCTGGAATTCCTGATGGGTATGAGATTGTTACAAGGCCTTTCTCCCCTGGTAATGAAAAGTGCAGTGGTTCGGGTATCACGATGGACGTTCCTTTCATATATCTCAAAATGCACTTTTCTATATCAGTTAGCTGATTATGAATTGCATCCACTAGAAGCTTACGAACTCTGTGGGGGAAACATTAACACACATCAACACATCATACAGGCTGTGTAACTGCACAGTTAGTATATCCTTAATATAGTGGAAAACAAAACAGAATGAAAGTTACATTTGATTGGACCACATAAAGTAAGTCTAAATTATGCATATTTCGTATGAGTGGATAAAGGGAAACCCAGATCTTTGAATATTCTACTACTTCCTCCAAATAAGCATTTCCTGGCTAAATGGCTCTGGTTGATATCAATTGAGGAGCAAATACAAGTAAAAACAACCACCACCCTGGATATGCTTAAGTAGCATTGTAGAAATGGGTTCTGATTACTTTGGGGACAAATCTATATTTTAATATGATGGTAACATGATAAAGATACTTACTTTCCCCATGTTTCTTCTGGAGCAACAGAAACAACTGCATCAACTGGTAGGGTCATATTCACATAGTGGTGTCCTCTGCTTTCCCTTTCGATAATGGGGGTTACAGCTGCCAGAGAGGTTGACATTTCCAGCATAAGATCTATATTTACTATTTGTTGCTATACAGATAAACAGTAACAATCAGCTTGAGGAGCATGAAACACAAGTTAAGAGTGAAAGGAATTTTTTTTTCCTTTTTTTTTTTTGTGGGTCATGGGGCTTGAACTGGGCCTTGGCGCTGTCCCTGAGCTCTTCAGCTCAAGGCTATTGACCTACCCTTGAGCCAGGCCCCACTTCCCATTTTCTAGAGATTAATTGGAGATAAGAGTCTCAGGTCATTTTGTGCCCAGGCTGGCTTTGAACCTTGATCCTCAGATCCAGCTTCCTGAGTAGCTAGGATTACAGGCGTGAGCCACTGCGCCCAACCAAGAGTGAAAGGACTTTTTAAAGGACCATAAAGTTATGTGAAATTGTTTAAAAGCAATTACAACCCAGGGCCTTCAGCATGCTAGGGAAGTGCCCTACCACCACTGAACTCCAGCTCCTAAAAGAAGTTCCTCTCTCCTTAAAAATAGTCTGTGGTGGCCGGGAGTTTAGCCTAGTGGTAAAGTGCTTGCCTAAACATGCACAAAGACCTGGGTTCAATTCCTTGGTACCACATATGTAGAAAAAAGCCGGAAGTGATGCTGAGGTTCAAGTAGTAGAGCTCTAGCCTTGAGAAAGTCCAAGGATAGTGCTCAGGCCCTGAGCTCAAGCCCAGGACTGGCCAAAAAAAAAAAAAAAATGGGTCTTTCATATTTACTTTAAAATAATTTGTAAATGTGTTCAAATCTGTTTTATGTGAGTAAATAAAACATTCAAAGGTTTTTCTCCTAAGATAAAAGTTTAGATATGTGAAACAGATATATAACCACTTTGACTTCAATAATCTGATTTGTACAAATATAAGGATTAGATGAAATCATTGCTAAGCTCTCACTCAGCTCCAAATGGGAGGATTTAATATTGTAACCACTAGGGAAGGCAGGTGAATTGCTTACAGTGTTTGGTAGCTTTTTGTCTTTCTTTCTCATGAATTTTCGTTTTGTATCTTCTTCCTGCTCAAGTCTAAAGTTTTAACAGACATTTACAATTATGAAATAATGTTTGGAAATCATTTCTAGAAGTCATGAGTATACTCACTGGATAAAGTGCATTATGTTCTTACAAGCAGAGCTATCCACCAACTCTCCCGGAATGGTGTTTGCGTCACTGTTAGGCCATATGTACACTGGACTGTGGCAAATTCTAAATACAAGGGCATTTGATGAAAGCTTCGCTGACAGCCCACTCAGTGCATGTTTGAGTACCTTTCTGATAAAAATTTCTACATCAAAAGGATAAAAAGAGACATTAAAAAATAAATCCAAATACACACAGAAGTAGTAAGGGTGATTCTCTAACACTTATTTGCATTTTCAATAATTAAAACAACTTAAAAAATGGAGACAAGGGCTGGGTATTTGGCCTAGTTAGTGGCAGAGTGCTTGCTTACCATGCAGAAAGACCCGGTTCCATTCCTTAGTACTACATACACAGAAAAAGATAGAAATGGTGCTATGGCTCAAGTGATAGAACTCTAGCCTTGAGAAAGTCCAAGGACAGTGCTCAGGCCCTGAGGTCAAGCCCCAGGACTGGCAAAAAAAAAAAAAATGGAGACCATATGATCCATTCTTTTCAGCTATACCATTCAGTGCTTTTTGATATGCTCCTCATGTTTTACAGGCATCCCTGTGTAATTCCAGAACATTTCCATCAAAGAAACCCTGCTCTATCAGTAGTCACTCCTCATTCCCTTTTCATTTTGAACTCATCTCACAGAGCCTCCCTGCAATGTTGACACGGAGAGGATCATACTTTTCATGAATGATTTCATGTGTGAGCTATTATCATTCAGAGATGTCAAATTATCTAGTTCCCACTCTGACCGCTCTCCACCAAGCTTTAGACTCCACCAAATGCTTGTTGGAAACTTTCATTGGTGGTTCAATTGGCATCTCCAAAAAAACAAATCCCAAACACGGCTCATCACATTCCTCCTCTAATATTCAGTCCGTAGAAGCAGCCCAAGTTAGAAGCAGAAAGACATCTTTGTAATTGCTTTATAAAAATCCTGTTGTTTCCCTCACAAATTTCTTGTATGTTCTCAATCTAATACTGTATATAAAAGAATGGGCTAGTGGCCGGGAGGTGTCTAGTGGTAGAAAGTCTGTAATGTACAAGCCTACATGTATCAGTTACATTGTTTTATGTTTACCGTAACAATTTATTTGAGAAGGTTTTAAAGTTTCCTTAGGTTGGGGACATCTTTTTCTGATTTGCACTGAGGTATTTCCTTAGGCTGGTAAAGGTAAATTTGAATTTTATTTAATCTACTTTCCAAATACATAAGCTTATGAGTGATAAGAACAGCACTCATTTCATTGGCAAATGAGATTAAATTTTGTTTAATCTACTAAGTTTAAATTTCATTTAATCTACTTTCCAAATATATGGTCTTATAAGTGATAGGAATGTCACTCATTTCATTTGCAAAATGGAAAGGTGGTCAGGGTATCTCATCATTAGTTCTGTAATAAAGGGGGGGAATTTCTTGGAAGACCTACCATCAGTAGTTGCCAGCTGAAAAGCCAGATCAAGTCCTCCTCTTATTCTGAAGAGTATATCGGCTGTTTCTAAAATCACCTACAACAGAAAAACCCAAAACTTCCTTGTAGAGTAAAACAAATGCATCATAATATGTTAGAATCTACTAGAATTTAACCTAAGGCATTACACTTGAATCTTCAAATTATTTAATGACTTAACTCTTTGATTTACACAAGAATATAGACCAACCCCACCCCTAAATTTTATTCCAAACTTTACTCCACATCTGAAATCATCTAAGGAACTTAAAATGCTGAAACCTTGGTTATAATTTCATTTTTTAAAAAAATTAATTGGCGTAAGATGGGTTTAGGCCATTGGTGATTCTAATGTGAAAAAAAATGTTGGGAAATACTGCCTTAAGCCAGTATTTCCAAATTATAGTCTGGATAGGTTTAGCAATACATCAATGGTAAAGTATCTTAAGAATGTGACAAGGGCATTGAACTTAACATGATGACACCTAGTGGTCAAGACAATCAGAGAAAACTAATACATAACAAGCTTATTAGAACTCATCTTACAAGGTGGAACAGTGATTTTGCATTTAGAAAGTTCACCTAAGCAAATTTACAACACAGACAAAAATTATGGCATAAGGATGTTAACCTGTCAACAAGAAATTGGTTATATAATTACAAATTCATAGAAAAAGTAATTTTAGAATAAGACTAAATAGCACAGGTCAATGCTTGTCACTTTTAGAGGAAGAAAAAGAATTGCAAAATAAAAATGATCAGCAATTCTTCACTTGGGTCCATATGCTGAGTTCCAGCATGGATGCTATAATGATAAATGATACATTCTATTGTGGGTAGGGAGGAGGACAGAAAAGAGGGAAAGGATATCTTGTGTGGGTTGAGATTTCCTTTAAGAAAAACTTTCAAAGATTAAAAACGGTTATATATATATTAATTTTAATATATTTTAATTGTGCTACTGTAAGATTTTTGTGTAATTTAATCGCTCATCTATTTCTCTGTGTGAAACTGGACCAAGATGGAAGGGATAACAGTGATCGAATGTATTTAGATACTGACAAGACGAATGGCGAAATCTCTTCGCACAACTACTTCGGGATGACCTTGCCTTAGCACGGCCTGGAGATGGGGAGGCCCATTCCAGACAGGACGGGGCGGCGAGGGCCTGCTTCAACCCACTCAGGAGAATTCCGGGTGGTTAGACCCGATCGTGACAAGGCCCCGGAAGGTCAACAGACAGACATTTAGAAGTCATGAGACGAACTTCGGGAGCTCAGAAGAGGGAGGTGTCGTGGTGATTCCCAGCTGTGCTGCCGGCAGGCCCCGCGGGAGGGGGCCGTGCTGCCATTTGCCGAGATGGGCACTCGTGGAGGAAGGGCGGGTGCGGGGCGAGGGGCCGGGGCCGGACGAGTCCCTTACGGACTTGATGACTCTGTCCCAGTGGACGCGCGGTCGGCGCTTGTGTGTCTCGGGGGCTCACAGGAAAGGGTCCGAGCAGGAGTTAGGAAGCTGGCGGGACGCGGCCTCCAACACCGGCGTCTGGGAGGAGGAGCTGCTTCCCCCGCAGCTGCGATCGCGGCGGGGAGGCCGAGAAGAGGGCTGCCCAGACCGCACGGCGCGCGAGCTGCCATCGCAAGCCTGGGCCAGGCCGTCTCCTTCCAAAGGCCCGAATCCGTTACTAGTCCGAAGGGAGAGGCAGGGGTCGCGGACGAGTCGAGGAACTTACCATGTCTGCGACGTGGTTGTGACTGGAGCCCGGAAACGTCAGTCTACAGGGTCAGTGAGCTGGACAGGAAGTTACGTCATCGCCGACTACGGGGCCGGGCTTGGACCTCTAGACTACAACTCCCAGCATGCCTAGCAGCAGTACGTCATGGAGCATACCATTGTGTGTCTCCTCGCCGATGGCTGGAGGAGCGGGAGCAGGAAGACGTCCTCCCGCCAAATTGAGTTTTTATATCCTAAGGACTGTTTATGGCAAATCACTCTGCCTTTTTGATGCGCGTTCTGGCTTTTTCTCGTCCGCCCCCCGCAGAGAACTTGGAATGGAGTCTCCCGTATCCATAGCAACGCCGCACAACAAACGCTAGTGCAAGGCAGAACGCCTGGAAAGGACGGGGTAGTCATTCCCCTGGGTGCTCGTGCTTAAGTTTGAGCACCTACGGGCCCTCGCGGCTCCTACCGCGGAGTTAACCCGGTCTAAAGGTGGGATCATCTGATCTGGGTTGTCGGATCTAGTGCTCTTGCAAGAGGTGATCCGAAGGGGACATAATTTCCTCACCACCTCAGCCCCAGCTGAGTCTTCTTCACCATCCCCCCCTCGACACTTTATCCATACCTCTTTGTAGGAAATCTGTCATTCCCCATTCATGTGACACTTGTCTACTAGATTGTAGTGGGGGGGCAGCTCTCTCTCTCTCTATATATATATATGTCTTAAAAATCTGAATTTTCTGACTTCTACTTGTGTACCCGACTCAAAGGAAGGTTTGCAAAGTATCTGTCAAAGGAGTGCATGAATGAATGCTTGAATCTGCTCAATAAAAATTTTAGAATTATTAAATGGGAGGACATGTCCAAGGCAAGAACTTTTCTGCCTGTCTTCCTCCGTGGCTGACTTAGTTGTGTGATTGTGGAGTATCCAGCACATGTAGTCTCAGCTGGAACCGGTAGTTCAAGTCCAAACCAGGCAGCATAAGAAAGTTCCTGGAAAAGTAGTGAAGAAGAACCAAATTCCTACCATTGTTTCTGTTTTTTGCGGAACCCACATTTTAGTAAGGAAAGAACTCCATTTGTATTATACTTATTTTCCTGCCTTCTAATCTACTACTAGTGTAATAGACCAAAACAAAGTTTTTACATTAGGATTGTAAAATGATGGCCCATTAGAAAAGCCATGATGAAAGCTTGAGAGCAGAAGATCATGATGCTGTGATAGCATAAAAAAGGTGGTGAACAAGTTAAACAGTCTGAATGAAACATCGCTGTTAACTGGGAAGGAGGGACAGAGAGGGCACAAAGAAGGATCTGGATAACAGAAAAAGTGCAATAGTACTGTGGCTGAGAGCCCAACCTGAGAATTAGAACTAGAAGCCCAATCAGATTGCTGCATCCCAGGCATTTTGTAGCCCATGATAGGATGATTTTTATTTGAAAGCCAGACCCTATCTTAAAAAACAACCGTGGATGTTTTCTATTTGGTGATATATGATGTTGACGGTGGGCCTTGTGTGCTTGAACACTTGTAGCAGCACAGAAAAGCTTTTCATGGACTGTGGGTGGAGAAATGAAACCACCTCTCACCAAATACCACTGATGTTTAGTTTCCAAGTGTACTTGATCAGAGGAAGAAGTCAGATGGGTAGAATATTTCTTTTTCTTAACCTTTACATTTAAACTGAAGCTACATTTGCCCTTTTGATGTAACACATTAGCAATGATTCACACAGATGAACCCTAGTTGCAAAGACGTGAGTGAGCATGCCAAGGGATATTGGAACAGCTTGTTCTGAACTCAGGTTCTTATTTTGGACTATAATCAGGAAAGAGGTAGAGCAGGAGTCTGGCCTGGTGATTTGATCTGTGTCCCAGGGCCACTTTCTGAGAATGAACTGTACTGTCATCTGTGCTCATGTCTCCCTGTAAACTTAAACTATCACTGGTAATTACTGGCCTCTTTGTGCTTCAACCTCTTATTCTGAAAAATGAGGATAATAGCACCAGGGTATTAGTAGCAAACTAGGTATCTAGTGGGTCGTGTTTAGCATTAGTCCTAGCATGGACTCCATATGCACTAATGCATGCTGGGTCCACAGTGTAGGTTGTGCTTTAAAAAATGAAGCATTGATACAAAGATATTAGTAGCTCACCGAGCCTCCTTTAAGGAATGTATATAATTAAAACATTTTCATCCTTCCTTCCTTTTTATTTATTTGCCAGTTCTTGGTCTTAAACTCAGGGCCTGTCACTGTGCTTTCTCAAGGCTAGTGATGTACCACCGGAGCCACAGCACCACTTTTGGCCTTTTCTGTGTATGTAGTACTGATGAATCAAAGCTGGGGCTTTGTGTATACTATGCAAGCACCCTACCACTCGGCCATGATCCTGGCCCTAAAAACACTAATTTTGAAAGTAATACTTGCATGTTTAATATGATATTTTACCTTTTGTTTGTGAAATCATTTAAAAAGAAATCTCCCTGTGGTCTGATCATTACAAATATTCCAAATTCATTCATTATAGAGTGTTGCCTGTTTAGTTGTTTGTGTTTTCATTTTGCCCAAACCATTATCTTCTCCCTCCCCCATCCCATTAATGAACTAATTTCGCCAGTGACTCATTTCTTATATTCATTTAAATTTGAAAAAAAATCTTCCACATACTGCAAAGCAGTATTTGTGCTTTGCATTTTGAAAAGCTGTTACAAGTTTCAATATTATAGACAATTCAGGATGTCAGATTCATTCAGACTATGCCTACAATTCATTCAGGCTATACCTATAATTTTGGTTTTTAAATCTATATTGAACTTCTCACATGAAGGATATCATTTATCCATGTTTCTCCTATACCAACTGGCTATAATTTTCTTTCGCCTGCCTGCCTGCCTTCCAGCCTTCCTTCCTTCTTTCCTTCCTTCCTTCCTTCCTTCCTTCCTTCCTTCCTTCCTTCCTTCCTTCCTTCCTTCCTTCCCTCCTTCCTCGTTTCCTTCCTTCTCTCCTTCCTCTCCTCCTTCCTCCCTTCCTTTTTTTGTTGGTTGTAGGGCTTGAATTCTGGGTATGGCTACTGTCCCTAACCTCTTCAGCTCATGGCTAGTGCTCTACCACTTTGAGCCACAGTGCCACTTCCAGTTTTCTGGTGGTTAATTGGAGATGAGTCTCATGGCTTTTTGTGTCTGGGCTGGCTTTGAACCACTGTCCTTAGGTCTCAACATCCTGAGTAGCTAGGATTACAGGCATGAGCCACCTGTGCTCATCTAGTAATTTTATTTCCAACAAATATACAGCGGATGCCCTCATACATATTCCTTGGTGATTTGTGTGCATTTCACATAGAGGCAAAGGGATTCTTCCTGGGGATAATTTTGATTACGAGTGTTGTTCGCCACACCACCAAGTAGATTCCTCAGTAGCCTGGGATCATTGTTATTATTATTACATAGTTGTACATGGGGATTTTAATTCAAAACGTCAGTTTATGAGTACATTGCATCTTGTTCAATATATCTCCTATTGTTTTACTGTGAATGTTAGCAGTCTTAGGCTGAAAATAAATTGCGTTGAAATATATATACAGTAATGACTCTTTGGCTAAAGTCTCTTCTTTTATTTTTTAGTGTAAAGCAAAAGTTTGTTTTACGAGAACCAGTAGCTTTAAGGAAGTTTTAGAAGTTGCAACTATAAAAAGCAATCATGCCTGTAGAAGGAGGAAAGACAGACATGGAGCGGGTTGGCCTCTTCAGCGAGATGGAATACATCTCTGTGGGTGATAAGTATATATCACCATATAATCGTAAGTATAATTAGTAGCCTGCGGCTAAACATAGTGAATTTTTTCTGTAGAACAATTGAACTTTACATGTAGGGTAAATGTTGTGGTCAGTGTATTAAAGTAGTGAGATCTGACCACGGCAATACAGTTAAGAGCTCCTAAGAGTAGGAAGCTCCTGGTGTATCAATTCCTTTTCTTTATTATCCTCAAAGTTAGTTTCACTTCTTTCCCCAAAGGTTCCTGGTAAGTGTCTCCCAGAATATTTTGCTTTTAGATGGATGGGACACCTTACTATGCAAACAATATTTCTACTTGTACCCTGAATGGCAATCTACCACCGCTTTCCTGAAAAGTGAAATGCTAAATGAATAGTTGAGGGAATTCTTAGAAAATTCAGAATTAAAATGCTTAAAAAATAGTTGGTGTGTATCAGTTAAATGTTTTGACATCTAGAGACTGTTGTGTGGCAGAAATAAAATGCCCTGTTACGCAAACAACTTAAGGTAAGTATTAAAAAATGAAAAAAAGCCTATACAGTATTTACTTTGCCTACAGAAAGGAATGGGATGACCAAGTGCTAAAAGAAGGCATTGTTAATATATTTGTACTATTGAATTTGAGTTGAATATTAAATATATCACTTTTCAAAAAATTAATAGTTAATCAGCTATTCAAATTCACATTGTATGAACCACTTGAATTATGGGTTGTATACACTTCAAAACTGTTTTCATATTTTAAAATTTCCCAAATTAAGCTGTCCTAGATTCAAACCATAAATGTTCTAAATATTTACAGATTGCTTTTAAGCCAAATTACTGGGATACTAGTAGTTTTTTTATACAAACAACAATTTAAAAGTTTATTCTGTTGATGGGCATTGGGCTGTGTCTGTCTTGTTTTTGATAATTAAGCACACAAGTGCCCTCTTGACTTGGACAACTAATAAATGTTATTAAAAATTTATAAACCAAGTGAAGTCCTGGTGACTCATGCCTGTAATACAGGCTGACATCTGAGGACAGTGGTTCAAAGCCAGCCTGAGCAGGAAAGTCTATGAGACTCTTTTCTCCAGTTAACCACCAGAAAAACCAGAAGTGGTGATGTGGCTCAAAGTGGTAGAGTGCTAGTCTTGAGTAAAAGAGCTCAGCAACTTGGGGCCCCAAGTTCAAGCCCCATGATCAACAAAAAATAAAAATAAATAAATACAAATCTATGACCCATTCTTGTTCATGCCTTTGGTGGACAGCCACTCGTGTATTCTGAGCATATCCTTGGGAGTGGAATTGCTCCAATTTGGAGGCAACACTATTCTCTTCAGCCTGTCCATGTATTCTTACTGATCACTGTTTCCCAGTTGGTTTGCTGGAGAAACATTGGGTTAGGTGATCCTTAAGTTTTCTTTTAACTCTAGAATTCAGACTTCACCCTTCATGTTCAGATAAAATCTCTCAGGTCTTAATGCCTGCCTGGCTGCCTGCCTGCTTGCCTCCCTTCCTTCTACCTTCCCTCCCTCCCTTCCTTCCTTTTCCTTTCTGTCTTCCTTCTTTCCTGGTGCTATGGCTTGAACTCACTACCTGGGCATTGTCCCTAAGCTGGTTTTACTCAAGACTAGCAGTCTACCACTTGAGTCACAGCTCCACGTCCAACTTTTTAGTAGCTAATTGGAAATGAGAGTCTTATGGATTTTCCTGTATGGGCTGAGCCACCATTCTCACATCTCAGCTGAGTAGCTAAGATTACAGGCATGAGCCACCAGCACCTGGGTTGGCAATATTTCATTTAACACAAATTTCAGTGGTCATGTTGACACAGTGTTTTAGAGCTCAAACTCAGTCACATTTGGAAATTTTCCTGTTATAAAAGATTTTCATGCCATTAATTACTACTGATCTCAACATTATAATATTTTTCTTTATTTTTAAAGGAGCATTTAATGAGGATGCAACCAAAAATAGACAGATGCTGCCCGGGGGATCAAAATTAATGTCAGGTCTTCAGGCAGGTTATTTTGATCCTCAGTTTACAAGGATTTTTGAAGGCGAAGGCTATATAAATATGAATCAAGTGAGGAGACAGAATATGATGGAACAAGCCAAAAAGAATATAACCAAAGCTTTCATCCCCAGTAGTGGAGGGAAGAAGCCGTAAGTGTTTTGGGGGGGAAGTATCTTCAATATACTTTCTGGACCTTTCTTTATCTAGCTGGAAATACATATAATTTTCTGTAGGACTTACAAATGATAGTCTATATTTACTGTGATTCTTAGGCTAGTTTATGTATTGGGCAATTGAAGTTGGTAGGTAACTGGAAATATATTCTCAATACGATAATGATTTTTAATTATCTTTATAACTACAAGAGTATACGATAAAACCAACTAAATGATGAAAATAAATTTGTTCAAGAACTTTGCAAGAGACAAGTTAGGGGAAAATTATCTTGGTTTATCAGATCTACACTCTACATTACTTTTGTACTCAATTATTTTAAAGATAGACATTTTTAAAATGAAATTAGGAAAAATTAGGAGAAACGTTTTTTGATAAAAAAGACTAGTTTATAAAAAAATACAGTATTTTACACTGTTGGTGGGAGTGCAAACTCGTTCAACCACTGTGGAAAGCAGTATGGCAGCTCCTCAAAAGACTAAACATAGAGCTCCCCTATGACCCAGAAATTCCACTACTTGGCATTTACCCAATTATCCAGAAACAAGGACATACTAAATCCACCAGCACAAGAATGTTCATTGCAGCACTATTTACCATAGCAAAGATATGGAACCAACCTAGATGTCCCTCAGTTGATGAGTGAATCAACAAGATGTGGTATTTGTACACAATGGAATTCTATGCTGCTGTCAGAAAAAATGACATTATCCCATTTGTTAGGAAATGGAAAGACTTAGAAAAAATCATATTAAGTGAAGTAAGCCAGACTCAAAGGAACTTAGGCTCAATGGTTTCCCTCATTTGTCATAATCAGTAGAAACCTTGGGCTCTCCTAGCAGAGATTTGCAATAGAGCAAAACCTTGATACAAAAGGCCATATAGTAGGACACTAAATGAAAGAATCTCTAGTATATAGAAACATAAGCCATATAATGAATGATTGTTGTCCTTAATGTACTATGTTATCTCTCATCTCTTTTGCTGTCCCTTGGTTATCTCATATTGTTACAGTATCTCACTTTGTTACCTGATATATCGGATATATTTGTATTTGGTTATTTGAAATTTTATAGGGAAGGGGGGAAAACAAGATGAGGGGTGAGGGTGGGGGGAGGGAAATGGGGACCAAGACATGTGAAAGGGTATCAATGTATGGGAATTAATGCACCATCTATCTGGCAAATATCATGTAACCCTTCTATTAATTACAATAAAAATATATGAAAAAATAATAAAAATGAGGAACTTCTCAAAGAAAAATTAGTGCACCATCTATCTGGCAAATATCATGTAACCCTTCTATTAATTACAATAAAAATATATGAAAAAATAATAAAAATGAGGAACTTCTCAAAGTATTTTAAAATCAGTGAGTAGAGTGAGTGAGGATGACTATAGTTAATGGAGTTTCTATTTGTATGTATGAAAATGGAATGATAAAATCTATTGAAATTGTTTAAAGAAGGGCAAGGGGGAGATCAATTATGATACATTGTTTTACATTTGTGGAAATATCCTAAAAGAAATGCTCTTATATAATTTCATGTGCGCTGATAAAAAATAAAATCACTGTGAAAGATACACATGAGAGATTTAATAATAGTTTGACAGTTACCATTTAAATAAGTGGCTTACTGAATAAGACCAGGTAGCCTATATTATTTATGTTATAGAGTTAAGATTTAGAATATCATTCATTCTTACTATTGACTCTCTCGATTTAGAATTTATGATAGGATAGATCGAAGTCTTATTTGATACTTATTTGCTATATTTTCTTCAATGCAAATACATTTTTTTTTCTTTTTCATATACTGGGGCTTGAAGTCAAGGCATTGCTCTTGATAGGCTGGCATTCAACCGCTTAAGACTTCCTCCAGCTCTATTTTTGCTGTTTATTTTGGAGTCTAGAAAACTTTTCTGTCTAGGTTGGCCTCAAACTATGATTCTCTAGACCTCTCAGCCTTCTGAGTTAGCAATGCAAAAGAAAGCCACTGGCGACATTTCTATAGTTCAGATTTACTTGTAACAGGCAGTATTGTCTTCTCAGCAAAATTTATGATCTTTATTAGGATTTTTATTCTCCATTTTAGTCCTCCTTGGGACTTTATATTTTATTTTTCAACACTAAATACTCACTAAATGTTAATATTTTAAATATTATTATTATTTCTTGAACTTCTTTATTTTTCCAGGTATTAATGTTGAACTGTATTTTTTGTCATTACTTTTTCATGTACTATGTTTTACCTTTTAAATTACCTTTTTAAATTACATTTTCTTGTTTTTTAGTCTTCTCCTAACCTGTGATAAACTTTCATCATAGTAACTGTGAATTGACACATTGATACACTAGCTTATAATGTGCCTATATTATTCATCAGGCAAAAACGATTTTATAACTAGATTAGCTTTCCTTTCTTTGAATAGTTCATAGATATAAATAAAAAAACCTTGTAATTTGGTGGGATATAGAAAGTATTCCCCAAAAGAGAGACTGGTGATTTAAATAAGCAGTCCTGATATAGACACTTATTCAACATCAAATTCTGGATCCTAGGATATTTTCTTCTTCATAATTATTAATATATACTTCTTACTGACAGATTATATATTTTTAAATCAAGTATCAATATTGCCTTTTTCCAGATCCCAGTGGTTCACACTTACCATCCTAGCTACTTAGATGGCTGAGATCTGGGAATTATGATTCAAAGTCAACTGCAGCAGAAAAGTCCTTTAGCCTATTATCTCCAATGAATCAGTTAAGCTGAAGTGGAGGTGTGACCCAAGTGGTAAAGCACCAGCTTTGAGTAGAAAAGCTGAGCAAGTCCATGAAGCCCTGAGTTCAAGCCTCAGTACAGACCAAAAATCTCCCTAAAATATTTTAATTATGATATATTCATTGTATATATTAATGGGTTTTAGTGTGGTATTTCAACACCTTCATACAGTGTGTACTGATCATACAGTGTGTACTGATCCCATTATCTACCTGGCCCCAATCACAGGCATTGAATGAATTCTCAATGTTATGACAGTTCAGTGAGTGCTTTAATCACATTTTAGTTAACTAATGCTAATCTAGAATTCACTGCAATATCATTACTTAATATTATTCTTCAATGCATTTTAACATGTTATGACAGATGATCATAAGTAGGAGTTAATAAAATAGGCAGTTAATGTTAATATTTTACCAAATTTGGTATTTTTGTTACGGGGGTTTGAACCTGGGACCTCTCCTACTGAGGATGCCTCCAGCTCTTTTTTGTACTTGCTGTTTGGCTTTTTGTCAAAGTACATAATTAATTGGACAGTGATCCTCCTATTTCAGACTTCCTATAGGAGCTGGGTTGACAGGTACACGTGACCCTGCATAGCTTCAACTGAGATGGAGTCTCCCAAACATTTTTGACCGTGTTGACCTGAGCTACAATCTGATTTCATTCTCCTTTATGGCCAGATGATAAATACACCCACTGTACTCCATTACTTATTGAGAATGGGGTCTTGTGAACTTTGTACCCAGGCTGGCCTTGAACCATGATCCTCCTGATCTCAGCAAGGATGATAGGTGTGAACTACTGGAACAAGGTTCAGTCTAAAATTTTTTTTTGCCAGTCTTGGGCTTTGAACCCAGGGCCTGAGCACTGTTCTTGTGCTTTCTCAAGGCTAGAGCTCTACCGCTTGAACTACAGCACCACTCTGGCCTTTTTTCCCCTTCTATGTATGTGGTACAAAGAATTGAACCTGTGTCTTTGTGCATCCTAGTCAAGCACTCTACCACTAGGCCAAACTCCCAGCCTAAGTTTAAAAAATTTTTAACCTGGCCGGGAGTTTGGCCTAGTGGTTAAAGTGCTTGCCTAGCATGCATGAAGACCCGGGTTCAATTCCTTGGTACCACATACATAGAAAAAAGCCAGAAGTGGTGCTGAGGCTCAAGTGGTAGAGCTCTAGCCTTGAGAAAGTCCAAGGACAGTGCTCAGGCCCTGAGCTCAAGCCCAGGACTGGCAAAAAAAATTTTTTTAACATAAATATCTGGTGTTTTGTTTGTGTAGACTATTGCATTAATGTAAAAACTTAAGTGGCAACTTGGAAATTAGCATGATTGTTAATGGAATTAAGTATTTTTCTTTCCAAAAGTAATAGTTTGAAATAATAGTTTTATAGTTTTCAATGAATGGATGTTCAGAATAAATCATTTATTAACCAGCTTGCCTTAAAATGCTTGAGTCATCCAAAAGCATACAAATTCTGTTTATTGTTTACAGGCCACTATACAAACTGGAGTCACCCTGATTTCTCACATTATGAAGTTTTATGTGGAAAATTTGAAATAGACATTAAAAAATTAAAAGCATATCTCAAAATGTATGAGTTTAGCTGGGCACTGGCTACTCAGGATGCTGAGATCTGAGGACTGCGCTTGGAAGCTAGTCCAACTTGTGAAACTCTTACTTCCAGTAAACCACCCAGACAAAGCAGGAAGTAGCAAGAACACTAATCTGGAGCACAAAGACTCTGAGGGGCAGTGCCCAAGCTCTGAGTTCAAGCCCCAGAACTGGCATACAAAAAATGTGCTTTTGAAAAATTAGAATAGATTAAAATGCACAGAAAAAGATATTTTTCTTAATAGAGTCAAGCAGGCAATTCCTTTATGTCTTTCCCCCCCTTCTTTCGGTATTTGGAATATTTGCGGTGAAGTGTCTCAAGTGAAATTTGACATTTTAACCTCTTTCTTTTTACAAACCAAACCCAACTGTCCTGAAGGAGTGGATTGGGAAGTTACTATGGAACAATAGGAGGTCCTGTGCCATTCTTCAGTGCTCAGGTAAAGCCTAAGGATAAGTATGAACCTCCTGGAAAGAATTTATACACAAGCCCAGGGAAGAAAGGAACTGGATATGGGTAAGATACTCTGCATAGCTTTATATCATTTGTTTTGAAAGAAAACATTGATTTCTGAACCCTCTGTAACTCACCATTATTTATTTTTCCTTCTTTAGCTATGCAAATGTGACCATAGGCAAGCAATTACCACACTCTGCCGATTTCTATGATGAGTGGAAAGCAAGTTATAAGGTAAAATGACCTCTGACTTTTCAACCCTTCGTTGACTTTGCAGGTTCACTTGTGATCAGAATATTTTTTCCCTCTCTTTGTATTACTGAGGCAATTATAGATGGATGCTTATAAATTGGTGATAAGTTTAACCTTCCTGATATGAAATTTCTGGTTTTGCTCTAGATCCTCATCCTTTCCAGGATGATTCTGTAGCTCCTACTGTAGTTATTCATATCTGTCTTGCATCTCTCTAAACTAGCTGTGACTGTGAGTCTTCTGTTAACTTGGTGAAGATCTTACAGAGTGGAGAAAGGAAGGGGACACAGAAGAACAGGGATTTTTTTTTTGCTAGTCCTGGGGCTTGGACTCAGGGCCTGGGCTCTGTCCTTGGGTTTTTCCAAGGCTAGCACTCTACCATTTGAGCCACAGAACCATTTCTGTGAATATGGTACCGAGGAATCAAACCAAGGACTTCATGCATATTAGGCAAGCACTCTACCACTAGGGCACACTCTTGGCATCAGAAATTTAAAAGGATTAAAGAATAAAATTTCTGAAAGACCTTTGGCCATATTTCTACTAGCAAAAATCATCTCTCGGTAACTATTTGAGATTTCATTTAAATTCACTGTTGAATAATGAAATTCCAGCAAAAAAGAAATATATTTTATAACGAATTTTGAAAATAATTTATTTTCACATACATTGTTTTGCTAATTTATGCACAACCAGCAGTTTTTAATACTTAGTACTGTCCTGCAAAACAAGTGTAACATAAGGGCAAAAAAGTCTGTTAAGCTTGAGTAATAGGTAGATAGATACTCTGTAATATGAAATTGTTACAAGGTAAAAATTAAGTTCTTGTAATAAAATGACACAATCTACTATGTACCAGGTGCTTTATATCCATAATTTTATTCTTCACAACACATTAAGGAGAGTAATAGTCTCATTTACAATTATAGAAGATGTGACACTATAAAGGATAACTAACTTTCTAACATTCTCTGAGAAATCCTTAAAAGGCAAGAAGGAACTAGATTTGAACAGGACACGAGAGACCAATCCTTGCTTAAATAGAACTAATACTGCCTAGACATTAAAACTTTGTTCAGGCAATACATTCTATCAAATAAATGTATATGCCAAACAAATAGACATATACTTATTCAGAGGTCAGCATATTTTTCTTTTTTTTTTTTGCCAGTCCTGGGCTTGAGCTCAGGGCCTGAGCACTGTCCTTGGACTTTCTCAAGGCTAGAGCTCTACCACTTGAGCCTCAGCACCACTTCCAACTTTTTTCTATGTATGTGGTACCGAGGAATCGAACCCGGGTCTTCATGCATGCTAGGCAAGCACTTTAACCACTAGGCCAAACTCCCGGCCCATATTTTTCATTTATAAAACAAAGTTTAGGACAGGAATGTTTTTAAAAGTGTGTTCAGCAGTATGTATTATAAAATCTACATGTTTATATTGAAATGTAAAAGAAGTTTCTTCTAAATTGTTTCCAGTTTATATAACTTATGCTATGTAATGTCAAACCACTTAATTTATAGAAATACAGAGAAGAACACCACCGTTTAATGAAAGGGACTCCATTCAGGTTAAATCTTTACCCAAGGGACTATTTTGATGTTAATCCTTACTTCTTTGAGAAAACTTTGCCTCCAATTAAAAAAGAAGTGAAAAAAGAATTACTTTCAGGAGCTTTTAAACCCTCTTCTCCTGGAAAAAAAGTAAGTCTAAATTCACTTTAAGTAAGCCAATTCATTAAAAAATTCCTTTTCAGTAGTTGTACAAAAGTTTCTCTTTTTGTATTATTATTATGTTTACTTTTTGGGTTTCCTGGGGTTGGATTTCAAGACCTGGCCACTGTCTCTGAGCTTTTTTCTTTTTGGCTCTGGACTTAGTACTCTGCCACTTAAGCCACAGGTCCACTTCTGGCTTTTTTGGTAGTGTATTGGAGGTAAAAGTTTCATAGGCTTTTCTTTCCCTGGATGGCTATGAGCTGCGATCCTCAGATATTAGCCTTCTGAGTCGCTAGGATTACAGGCATGAGCCACCCTTGCCTTCAAGTAGTTGTGCAAAGGGGCACCTTCAACAAATCAGTTTATAAATGCAGTACATCTTGATCAGTATCACCAGGAGAGGAGTTTCAATTCAACATGTCAGTTTATGACTGCAATGCATCTTGATAAATGTCACCCCTTCAGCATTCTTTCCACCTTTCACAGCCCTAGTGTAGATAGCTTTTTAAAGAATGTGAAACCAACTCTGTAGACTACCAAAGTATGAAGTTCTTCAGGGCCTAAATTTGTAGAAGCATTTCATGAAATCTAGTGAAATTGTTTCATTTTTCTTTGTAGCCTGGTGGAATGAAGGCTGGAACATTTGATGCATATCCACTGTTGAGCCAACAGTGGTTAAATTCAAAAAGGAGATTACTGGAAAAAGTGACAAGGTTTTCCATCCACCAAATGGACCAAAAAGCAGACCAGTTGAAAGTATAGTGGCTTTGAATGTCAAAAGGTAGGAAGAGCTTTTACTTGGCTTTTACAATGTCTATCTTTTATACTTCTTCAAAATAATCTTTTATCAATGCATACTTTTAAAAGATTGTACATTTGACCATGATTAGATATATCAACACCTTCTGTCTACCTGTCTTCCCTGTGGAAGTCACTACGTTATGAAGCATGATTTGAATTCCATCAGCTATAGATATTAGAACATCAGCTATTTCTCAAAGGAAATTTCTTAGTACTTGTTAGGAAGCCTCTGGCATCAGAGAGTTCTATCCTTACTTTGAAATAACTTTCAGTGCAAACATCGGCTTTTCTTTTAAAAAATGAAACTCATAGATATCTATAATATATACATGTATTTACAAATAATGTATACAAATCTACACACATCCACTCATACATATGCACATACATATATACATACACACACACACACACACATTTTTTGCTAGTCACTGAGGCTTAAACTCTGGACTTGGGCAATATCCCTTAGCTCCTTTTGCTCTCTACCACTTGAGCCACAGCTCCACTTCTGGCTTTTTCTATGATTAATTGGAGACAAGGATCTCATGAACTTTGCTGCCCTGAATGAACTGTAATCCTCATATCTCAGCCTCCTGAGTAGCTACGACTACAGGTGTGAGCCACTGGTGGTACTAGGTTTTAAATATATTTAGTTTTAATATGTGATATATAAAATTGAAGTCCCTTGTATAGTTTTGTAACCTATTACTCCATTCCCTTCCCCCCACATCACTCCCTCTCTCTTTCCAGTTCTGGGGCTTGAACTCAGGACCTAGGCTCTATCTCTTGACCTCTCTGCTCAAGGCTAGCAATCTCCCACTTGAGCCATAGCACTACTTCTGGGTTTTTCAGTTTATATGGTACTAAGGAAGCAAACCCAGGGCTTCGTGCATGCTAGGCAAGCACTAAGCCACATTCCCAGTCCATTCATCTCTTATTTGTTCACTTATCTTTTTCTTTTTCCCTTTTAGTTTTACTGGGGTCTGAACTCTGAATCTTGTACTTGTTAAACAAATTCTCTATCACTTAAATTATCCCCTTTTTCCTTTAGTTTGGTTTTAGACCTGAGCCCTAGTCCTAGCCTGGTCTTGGACCATGACCTGCCTATCTCCACCTCCCAAGTATCTGGGATTACAGGCATAGACTACCATGTGCAGCCATCTTATTTGAATATACTTTGCTTCAGCACATGAGATATATAAAATATATTGATTTTTTTATCCAATCTGCTACTTTGCTAACATTTGTTCATTTACATTCTACTCTCTTGCCTTTATTTCCTTTTTTCCTAGTGTCAGAGCCTGATATCAGACTCTCAAACTTGCCTGGCTTGCTTGCTCAGCTTGTCCTTACCACTTCAGCCATAACACCAGTTTAGATTATTAGTTTAATTATTTTGGAAATGGAATCTTTTCAGACTTTTCTGTCTGGGCTGGCTTAGAACTGTATAGCTGGGATCAATTTTTAGATTATTTGACTTTAATTTTACAAACTACTAACTTTTGGGGCAATAAACATTTTCACAGGAGGCTGAGATCGGAGGAATGTGGTTTGAAGCCAGCCCAGGCAAAAAAGTCCATGAAAGTCTTATCTCCAATTAAGTACCAAAAAATCCAGAAGTGGAGCTGTGGCTCAAGTGGTAGAGCACTAGCCTTGAGCTAAAAACTCAGTGACAGTGCCCAGGCCCTGAGTTCAAGCTCCAGGATAGACATATGCACAAAAGAATTTCCTGTAATAATTGTCCTTTTAAATTTTATCTATTTCTAAATATATCTGACTTCCTTTACTTATTTATTTTTGCTGGTTCTGGGCTTCGACATTCTCACTGAGCTCTTTTTGCTCAAGGCTAGTGCTCTATCACATGAGCTACAGCACCACTTCAGGCACGAGCCATTAATGCTCAATGATATCTGACTGTAATCAAGGTTTAAGTTGACAGGAACATTGCTTGTGGGCCGAAGATGTGTGTAGCTCAGTGGTAGACTATATATGCCTAGCGTGTATAAAGTGTCAAGGTGCTAGATAAGATACCAAAAACTATAAGAGGAATGAATCATTTTATGTATAATCACCATTAGAAAATTATGCGAATAAGGGCCGGGAGTTTGGCCTAGTGGTTAA
>JANJXV010002043.1:0-52507 GCA_024803745.1 Megascapheus bottae
CACCTCCATTCTATGACTTCACACACTTCCATTCTAGGACTTCACACACCTCCTTTCTGTGACTTCAGACACCTTCATTCTGAGCTCACACACCTCCATTCTGTGACTTCACACACCTCCATTACCTGACTTCACATACCTCCATTCTGTGACTTCACACACCTCCATTCTGTGACTTCACACACCTCCATTCTGACTTCACACACCTCCATTCTATGACTTCACACACCTCCATTCTGTGACTTCAAATACCTCCATTCTATGACTTCACACACCTCCATTGCGACTTCACACACCTCCATTCTATGAGTTCACACACCTCCATTCTGACTTCACAACCCTCCATTCTATGACTTCACAGACTTTGAATATGTGACTTCACTCACCTCCGCTCTATGACTTCACACTTCTCCATTCTATAACTTCCCACACCTCCTTTCCATGACTTCACCCACCCCCATTCTATGTCTTCATACCCGTCCATTCTGTGACTTCACACACTCCCATTCTATAATTCACACACCTCCATTCTGTGACTTCACCCAACTCCATTCTGTGACTTCACACATCTTCATTCTCCGAATTCACACCCCTCCAATTTGACTTCACATACCTCCATTCTATGACTTCACAAACCTCCATTCTGTGACTTCACCCAACTCCATTCTATGACTTCACACACCTCCCTTCTGTGACTTCACTCACCTCCATTCTATGACTTCACACTCCTCTATTCCATGACTTCCCACAACTCCTTTCTATGACTTCATCCCCCTCTATTCTATGACTTCCCACCTCCATTCTGACTTCACACACCTCCATTCTCTGACTTCACACACCTCCATTCTATGACTTCACACACCTCCATTCTATGACCTCACACACCTCCATTCTATGATTTCACAAACCTCCATCTGTGACTTCCCACACCTCCATTCTGAGTTCACACATCTCCATTCTGTGACTTCACACACCTCCCTTCTGACTTCACACAATTCCCTTCTGTGACTTCACACACCTCCATTGTGAGTTCACCCACTTCCATTCTGTGACTTCACACACCTCCATTCTGTTACTTCACACACCTCCATTCTGTGACTTCACACACCTCCATTCTATGACTTCACACACCTCCATTCTATGAATTCACACACTTCCATTCTGTGACTTCACACACCTCCATTGTATGACTTCACACACCTCTATTCTGTGACTTCACACACCTCCTTTCTGAGTTCACACAACTCCATTCTATGACTTCACACACCTGCATTGTGACTTCACCCACCTCCATTCTATGAGTTCACACACCTGCATTGTGACTTCACACACCTCCATTCTATGACTTCACACATCTCCATTCTGACTTCACACACCTCCATGCTGTGACTTCACACACCTCCATTCTATGACTTCACACACCTCCATTCTTTGACTTCACACACCTCCATTCTATGACTTCACACACCTCCACTGTGACTTCACAGAACTCCATTCTGTGACTTCACACACCTCCCTCTGTGACTTCACACACCTCCAATCTATGACTCCACACACTTACAATCTATGACTTCACACACCTCCCTTCTATGACTTCACACACCTCCATTCTATGACTTCACACACCTCCATTCTATGACTTCACACACCTCCATTTTGTAACTTCACACACTTCCAATGTTTGACTTCACAAACCTCCATTCCATGACTTCATACACCTCCATTCTATGACTTCACACACATCCATTCTTTGACTTCACACACCTCCATTTTGACTTCACACACCTCCATTCTGTGACTTCACACACATCCATTCTTTGACTTCACACTCCACAATTTTGGCTTCACACAAGTCCATTCATTGACTTCACTCACCTCCATTCTCTGACTTCACACACCTCCATTTTTACTTCACACACTTCCATTCTGTGACTTCACACACCTCCATTCTATGACTTCACACACCTCCCTTCTATGAATTCACACACCGCCATTCTGTGACTTCACACACCTCCATTTTGAGTTCACCCACTTCCATTCTGTGACTTCACACAACTCCATTCTATGACTTCACATACCTCATTTCTGAGGTGACACACCTCCATTTTGTGACTTCACATACCTCTAATCTAACTTCACACACCTGCATTCTATGACTTCACACACCTCCATTCTGTGACTTCAAAAACCAACATTCTATGACTTCACACATCTCCATTGTGACTTCACACACCTCCATTCTATGAGTTCACACAGCTCCATTCTGACTTCACACACCTCCATTCTATGACTTCACATACCTCATTTCTGAGTTGACACACCTCCATTTTGTGACTTCACACACCTCCATTCTGTGACTTCAAAAACCACCATTCTATGACTTCACACATCTCCATTCTGTGACTTCACATTCCTCCATTCTTTGACTTCACACCCCTCCATTCTGTGCCTTCACACACCTCCACTCTGTGACTTTACAGACCTCCATTCTGTGACTTCACACACCTCCCTTCTGTGACTTCACACACCTCCATTCTATGACTTCACACACTTCCATTGTTTGACATCATACACCCTCTTTCTTTGACTTCACACACCTCCGTTCCATGAATTCACACACCTCCATTCTATGATTTCATACATCTCCATTGTATGAGTTCACACACCTTCATTCTTACTTCAGCAACATCCATTCTATGACTTCAGACACCTCAATTCTATGACTTCACACACCTTCATTCTTACTTCAGCAACATCCATTCTATGACTTCATACACCTCCATTCTATGACTTCACAAACCTCCATTCTGTGACTTCACACACCTCCATTCTGGGTTCACACACCTCCATTCTGTGACTTCACACACCTCCATTCTGACTTCACACACCTCCATTCTATGACTCACACACTTCCATTCTATGACTTCACACACCTCCATTGTGACTTCACACACCTCCTCTCTGAGTTCACACACCTCCATTCTGTGTCTTCACACACCTGCATTCTGTGACTTTAGACACCTCCTTCTATGACTTCACATACCTTCATTCTTTGACTTCACACACCTCCATTCTATGACTTCACACACCTAGTGTCTGAGTTGACACACCTCCCTTCTGTGATTTCACACACCTTCAATCTGAGTTCACACACCTCCATTCTATGACTTCACACACCTCCATTCTTTGACATCAAAAACCACCATTCTATGATTTCACACACCTCCATTTTGACTTCACACACCTCCATTCTACGAGTTCACACACTTCCATTCTGCCTTCACCCACCTCCATTCTATGACTTCTCTCAGCTCCATTCTGACTTCACACACCTCCATTTGTGAAGTCACAAACCACAATTTTGACTTCATACATCTCCATTCTGTGACTTCACACACGTCCATTCTGTGACTTCACACACCTCCATTTTGACTTCACACACCTTCATTCTGTGACTTCACACACCTCCATTCTGTGACTTCACACACCTCCATTGTTTGACTTCACACACCTCCCTTCTTGGACTTCACACACCTCCATTCCATGACTTCACACACCTCCATACTTTGAGTTCACAAACCTCCATTTTGACTTCACACACCTCCATTCTATGACTTCACGCACCTTCATTCCTACTTCAGAAACATCTATTTTATGACTGCACACACCTCCATTCTATCACTTCACACACCTCCATTCTGGATTCACACAGCTCCATTCTATGAAGTCACACACCTCCATTCTGTGACTTCACACACTTCCATTCTGTGACTTCACAAACCTTCATTCTTACTTCAGAAACATCCATTCTATGACTTCACACACCTCCATTCTATGACTTCACACACCTCCATTCTGTGACTTCACACACCTCCATTCTATGTCTTCACACACCTCCATTATGACTTCACACACCTCCATTCTATGAGTTCACACACCTCCATTCTAAATTCACACACCTCCATTCTATGACTTCACACTTCGCCATTCTGACTTCACACTCCTCCATTCTGTGAATTCACAAAACTCCATTCTATGATTTCACACAACTCCATACTATGACTTCACACACCTCCATCCATGACTTCACACACCTCCAATCTGCGTTCACACACCTCCATTGTGTGACTTCACACACCTCCATTCTGACCTCACACACCAATGTATGACTTCACACACCTCCATTCTGTGACTTCACACACTTCCATTGTGACATCTCAAACCTCCATTCTATGAGTTAACATACCTCCATTCTATGACTTCACACATCTCCATTCTGACTTCACACACCTCTATTCTATGACTTTACAGACCTCGAATCTGTGACTTCACTCACCTCCACTCTATGACTTCACACTGCTCCATTCTATGACTTCCCACACCTCTTTTCTATGACTTCACCCACCTCTATTACATGACTTCACACCTCCATTCTGACTTCAGATACCTCCATTCTTTGACTTCACACACCTTCATTTTATGACTTCACACACCTCCATTCTATGACTTCACACACCTTCATTCTTACTTCAGAAACATCCATTCTATGTCCTCACACAACTCCATTCTATGCCTTCACAAACCTCCATTCTGTGAATTCACACACCTCCATTCTGAGTTCACACAACTCCATTCGGTGACTTCACACCACCATTCTATGACTTCACACATCTCCATTGTGACTTCACACACCTCCATTCTATGAGTTCACACAGCTCCATTCTGACTTCACACACCTCCATTCTATGACTTGGCACACCTGTATTCTCACTTCACACATCTCCAATCTGTGACTTCACATTCCTCCATTCTTTGACTTCACACCCCTCCATTCTATGCCTTCACACACCTCCATACTGTGACTTTAGAGACCTCCATTCTGTGACTTCACACACCTCCCTTCTGTGACTTGACACACCTCCATTCTATGACTTCACACACCTCCATTCTAAGACTTCACACACCTCCATTCTATGACTTCACACACCTCCGTTCCATGAATTCACACACCTCCATTCTATGAGTTCATACACCTCCATTCTATGAGTTCACACACCTTCATTCTTACTTCAGCAACATCCATTCTATAACTTCAGACACCTCCATTCTATGACTTCACACACCTTCATTCTTACTTCAGCAACATCCATTCTATGACTCCATACACCTCCATTCTATGAGTTCACACACCTCCATTCTGACTTCACAACCCTCCATTCTATGACTTCACAGACTTTGAATATGTGACTTCACTCACCTCCGCTCTATGACTTCACACTTCTCCATTCTATAACTTCCCACACCTCCTTTCCATGACTTCACCCACCCCCATTCTATGACTTCACACCTCCATTCTGACTTCACACACCTCCATTCTGTGACACACTTCCAATGTTTGACTTCACAAACCTCCATTCCATGACGTCATACACCTCCATTCTATGACTTCAAACACATCCATTCTTTGACTTCACACCTCTCCATTTTGACTTCACACACCTCCATTCTGTGACTTCACACACATCCATTCTTTGACTTCACACACCACAATTTTGACTTCACACAAGTCCATTCATTGACTTCACACACCTCCATTCTCTGACTTCAGAGACCTCCATTTTGACTTCACACACTTCCATTCTGTGACTTCACACACCTCCATTCTATGACTTCACACACCTCCCTTCTATGAATTCACACACCTCCATTCTGTGACTTCACACACCTCCATTGTGAGTTCACCCACTTCCATTCTGTGACTTCACACACCTCCATTCTGTGACTTCACACACTTCCATTATGTGACTTCACACCCCTCCATTCTCTGACTTCACAAACCTCCCTTCTTGGACTTCACACACCTCCATTCCATGACTTCACACACCTCCATACTTTGAGTTCACAAACCCCCATTTTGACTTCACACACCTCCATTCTATGACTTCACGCACCTTCATTCCTACTTCAGAAACATCTATTTTATAACTGCCCAAACCTCCATTCTATCACTTCACACACCTCCATTCTGGATTCACACAGCTCCATTCTATGAAGTCACACACCTCCATTCTGTGCCTTCACACACTTCCATTCTATGACTTCACACACCTTCATTCTTACTTCAGAAACATCCATTCTATGACTTCACACACCTCCATTCTATGACTTCACACACCTCCATTCTGTGACTTCACACACCTCCATTCTATGTCTTCACACACCTCCATTATGACTTCACACACCTCCATTCTGTGAGTTCACACACCTCCATTCTAAATTCACACACCTCCATTCTATGACTTCACACTTCGCCATTCTGACTTCACACTCCTCCATTCTGTGAATTCACAAAACTCCATTCTATGATTTCACACAACTCCATACTATGACTTCACACACCTCCATCCATGACTTCACACACCTCCAATCTGCGTTCACACACCTCCATTCTGTGACTTCACACACCTCCATTCTGACCTCACACACCAATGTATGACTTCACACACCTCCATTCTGTGACTTCACACACTTCCATTGTGACATCTCAAACCTCCATTCTATGAGTTAACATACCTCCATTCTATGACTTCACACATCTCCATTCTGACTTCACACACCTCCATTGTGAGTTCACCCACTTCCATTCTGTGACTTCACACACCTCCATTCTGTGACTTCACACACCTCCATTATGTGACTTCCCACCCCTCCATTCTATGACTTCACACACCTCTATTCTATGACTTCACATTCCTCCATTCTTTGACTTCACACCCCTCCATTCTATGCCTTCACACACCTCCATACTGTGACTTTAGAGACCTCCATTCTGTGACTTCACACACCTCCCTTCTGTGACTTCACACACCTCCATTCTATGACTTCACACACCTCCATTCTAAGACTTCACACACCTCCATTCTATGACTTCACACACTTCCATTGTTTGACATCATACACCTCCATTCTTTGACTTCACACACCTCCGTTCCATGAATTCACACACCTCCATTCTATGAGTTCATACACCTCCACTCTATGAGTTCACACACCTTCATTCTTACTTCAGCAACATCCATTCTATAACTTCAGACACCTCCATTCTATGACTTCACACACCTTCATTCTTACTTCAGCAACATCCATTCTATGATTTAATACACCTCCATTCTATGACTTCACAAACCTCCATTCTGTGACTTCACACACCTCCATTCTGGGTTCACACACCTCCATTCTGTGACTTCACACACCTCCATTCTGACTTCACACACCTCCATTCTATGACTTCACACACCTCCATTCTGTGACTTCACACACCTCCTCTCTGGGTTCACACACCTCCATTCTGTGACTTCACACACCTTCATTCTTACTTCAGCAACATCCATTCTATAACTTCAGACACCTCCATTCTATGACTTCACACACCTTCATTCTTACTTCAGCAACATCCATTCTATGACTTCATACACCTCCATTCTATGACTTCACAAACCTCCATTCTGTGACTTCACACACCTACATTCTGAGTTCACACAACTCCATTCTGTGACTTCACACACCTCCATTCTGTGATTTCACACACCTCCAATCTGACTTCACACACCTCCATTCTATGACTTCACACACCTTCATTCGTTGACATCAAAAAACAACATTCTATGACTTCACACAACTCCATTTTGACTTCACACTCCTCCATTCTATGAGTTCACACAACTCCAATTTGACTTCACACACCTCCATTCTATGACTTCACAAACCTCCATTCTGTGACTTCACACACCTCCATTCTGAATTCACACACCTCCATTCTGTGACTTCACACACCTCCATTCTTCCTTCACACACCTCCATTCTATGACTTCACACACTTCCATTCTATGACTTCACACACCTCCATTCTGTGGCTTCACTCACCTCCATTCTGAGTTCACACACCTCCATTCTGTGACTTCACACACCTCCATTCTGTGACTTCACACACCTCCATTCTATGAATTCACACACCTCCATTCTGTGATTTCACACACCTCCATTCTATGACTTCACACACCTCCATCCTGTGACTTCACACACCTCCATTCTGAGTTCACAAACCTCCATTCTATGACTTCACAAACCCCCATTCTGAGTTCACAGACCTCAATTCTATGACTTCACACACCTCCATTCTGACTTCACACACCCCCATTCTGACTTCACACACCTCAATTCTTTGACTTCACACACCTCCATTCTATGACTTCACACACTTCCATTCTATGACTTCACACACCTCCATTCTATGACTTCACACACCTCATTTCTGAGTTGACACACCTCCATTCTCTGATTTCACACACCTCCAATCTGACTTCACAGACCTCCATTCTATCACTTCACACACCTCCATTCGTTGACATCAAAAACAACCATTCTATGACTTCTCACAACTCCATAGTGACTTCACACACCTCCATTCTATGAATTCACACACCTCCATTTTATGACTTCACACACCTCCATTCTATGACTTCACACACCTCCATTCTGTGACTTCACACACCTCCATTCTATGACTTCACAAACCTCCATTCTGAGTTCACAGACCTCCATTCTATGAATTCACACACCTCCATTTTATGACTTCACACACCTCCATTCTGACTTCACACACCTCAATTCTGTGACTTCACACACCTCCATTCAATGATTTCACACACTTCCATTCTATGACTTCACACACATCCATTCTGTGGCTTCACACACCTACATTCTGAGTTCACACAACTCCATTCTGTGACTTCACACACCTCCATTCTGTGATTTCACACACCTCCAATCTGACTTCACACACCTCAATTCTATGACTTCACACACCTCCATTCGTTGACATCAAAAAACAACATTCTATGACTTCACACAACTCCATTTTGACTTCACACACCTCCATTCTATGAGTTCACACACCTCCATTTTATGACTTCACACACCTCCATTCTATGACTTCACACACCTCAATTCTATGACTTCACACACCTCCATTCTATGACTTCACGCACCTCCATTCTGTGACTTCACACACCTCCACACTATGACTTCAAACAAATTCATTCTTACTTCACAAACATCCATTCTGTGACTTCACACACCTCCCTTCTGTGACTTCACACACCTTCATTCTGACTTCATACACCTCCATTGTGTGACTTCACAGACCTCAGTTCTGTGACTTCACACACCTCCATTCTGACTTCACATACCTCCATTCTATGATTTCACACACCTCCATTCTATGACTTCACACACCTCCATTCTGTGACTTCACACACCACATTTTTGACTTCACACACCTCCATTCTGTGACTTCACACACCTCCATTCTGTGACTTCACACACCTCCGTTTTGCCTTCACACACTTCCAATCTGTGACTTCACACACCTCAATTCTGTGACTTCACACACCTCCATTCAATGATTTCACACACTTCCATTCTATGACTTCACACACCTCCATTCTGTGGCTTCACACACCTACATTTTGAGTTCATACACCTCCATTCTGTGACTTCACCCACCTCCATTCTGTGATTTCACACACCTCCAATCTGACTGCACACACCTCCATTCTATGACTGCACACACCTCCATTCGTTGACATCAAAAAACACCATTCTATGACTTCACACAACTCCATTTTGACTTCACACACCTCCATTGTATGACTTCACACACCTCAATTCTATGACTTCACACACCTCCATTCTATGACTTCACACACCTCCATTCTGTGACTTCCCACACCTCCACTCTATGACTTCAAACACCTTAATTCTTACTTCACAAATATCCATTCTGTGACTTCACAAACATCCATTCTGTGACTTCACACACCTCCTTTCTGTGACTTCACACACCTTCATTCTGACTTCACACACCTCCATTCTCTGACTTCACACACCTCAATTCCGTGACGTGACACACCTCCATTCTGACTTCACAGCCCTTCATTCTATGATTTCACACACCTCCATTCTATGACTTCACACACCTCCATTCTGTGACTTCACACACCTCCATTCTGACTTCACACCCCTCCATTCTGACTTCACACACCTCCATTCTGACTTCACACAGCTCCATTCTATAAATTCACACACCTCCATTCTGTGACTTCACACACCACCTTTTTGACTTCACACACCTCCATTCTCTGACTTCACACACCTCCATTCTGTGACTTCACACACCTCGGTTTTGACTTCACACACTTCCAATCTGTGACTTCACACACCTCCATTCTGTGACTTCACACACCTCTATTGTTTCACTTCACACACCACTATTCTTTGACTTCACACACTGCCATTCCATGACTTCACAAACCTCCATTCTATGAGTTCACACACCTCCATTCTATGAGTTCACACCCCTCCAATTTAACTTCACACACCTCCATTCTACGACTTCACACACCTTCATTCTTACTTCAGAAACATCCACTCTCTTACTTCACACACCTCCATTCTATGACTTCACAAACCTCCATTATGTGACTTCACACACCTCCATTCTGAGTTCACACACCTCCTTTTTATGACTTCACACACTTCCATTCTATAACTTCACAAACCTCCATTTTGTGGCTTCACACACCTACATTCTGAGTTCACACACCTCCATTCTGTGACTTCACACACCTACATTCGGTGACTTCACACACCTCCATTCTGTGAATTCACACACCTCCATTCTGAGTTCACACACCTCCATTCTATGACTTCACACATCTCCATTCTATGACTTCACTCACCTCCATTCTGACTTCACACACCTCCATTCTGACTTCATATACCTCAATTATTTGACTTCAGACACCTCCATTCTATGATTTCACACACTTTCATTCTATGACTTCACACACCTCCATTCTATGACTTCACACACCTCATTTCTGAATTGACACACCTTCATTCTGTGATTTCACACACCTCCAATCTGACTTCACACACCTCCATTCTATAACTTCACACACCTCCATTCGTTGACATCAAAAACAACCATTCTATGACTTCACACAACTCCATTGTGACTTCACACACCTCCATTCTATGCATTCACACACCTCCATTTTATGACTTCACACACCTCAATTCTATGACTTCACACACCTCCATTCTGTGACTTCACACACCTCCATTCTATGACTTCACAAACCTCCATTCTGAGTTCACAGACCTCCATTCTATGACTTCACACACCTCCATTCTATGACTTCAATCACCTCCATTTTGATTTCACACACCTACATTCCGACTTCACACACCTCAATTCTGTGACTTCACACACATCCATTCAATGATTTCACACACTTCCTTTCTATGACTTCACACACCTATATTCTGTGGCTTCACACACCTACAATCTGAGTTCATACACCTCCATTCTGTGACTTCACACACCTCCATTCTGTGATTTCACACACCTCCAATCTGACTTCACACACCTCCATTCTATTACTTCACACACCTCCATTCGTTGACATCAAAAAACACCATTCTATGACTTCACACAACTTCATTTTGACTTCACACACCTCCATTCTATGAGTTCACACACCTCCAATTTATGACTTCACACACCTCCATTCTATGACTTCACACACCTCCATTCTGTGACTTCACACACCTACACTCTATGACTTCAAACACCTTAATTCTTACTTCACAAACATCCATTCTGTGACTTCACACACCTCCATTCTGTGACTTCACACACCTTCATTCTGACTTCACACACCTCCATTCTGTGACTTCACACACCTCAATTCTGTTACTTCACACACCTCCATTCTGACTTCACATACCTCCATTCTATGATTTCACACAGCTCCATTCTATGACTTCACACACCTCCATTCTGTGACTTCACACACCACCTTTTTGACTTCACACACCTCCATTCGATGACTTCACCCACCTCCATTCTGTGACTTCACACACCTCCGTTTTGACTTCACACACTTCCATTCTGTGACTTCACACACCTCCATTCTGTGACTTCACACACCTCTATTGTTTCACTTCACACACCTCCATTCTTTGACTTCACACACCTCCATTCCATGACTTCACACACCTCCATTCTATGAGTTCACACACCTCCATTCTATGAGTTCACACACATCCTATTTGACTTCAAACACCTCCATTCTATGACTTCACACACCTTCATTCTTACTTCAGAAACATCCATTCTCTGACTTCACACACCTCCATACTGTGACTTCACACACCTCCATCTATGACTTCAAACACCTACATTCTGAGTTCACACACCTCCATTCTGTGACTTCACACACCTCCATTCTGACTTCACACACCTCCAATACATGACTTCACACACCTCCATTCTGTGACTTCGCACAGTTCCATTGTGACGTCACACACCTCCATTCTATGAGTTCACACACTTCCATTCTAGGACTTCACACTCCTCAATTCTGGCATCACACAGCTCCATTCTGTGATTTCACAGACCTCGAATCTGTGACTTCACTCACCTCCATTCTATGACTTCACACTCCTCTATTCTATGACTTCCCACAACTCCTTTCTATGACTTCACCCACCTCTATTCTATGACTTCACACCTCCATTCTGACTTCACACACCTCCATTCTCTGACTTCACACACCTCCATCCTATGACTTCACACACCTCCATTCTATGACTCCACACACCTTCATTCTTACTTCAGAAACATCCATTCTATGACCTCACACACCTCCATTCTATGACTTTTCAAACCTCCATTCTGTGACTTCACACACCTCCATTCTATGACTTCACACACATCCATTCTGCATCTTCACACACTTCCAATGTTTGACTTCACAAACCTCCATTCCATGACTTCATACACCTCCATTCTATGACTTCACACACCTCCATTTTGACTTCACACACTTCCATTCTGTGACTTCACACACCTCCATTCTATGACTTCACACACCTCCCTTCTATGAATTCACACACCGCCATTCTGTGACTTCACACACCTCCATTTTGAGTTCACCCACTTCCATTCTGTGAATTCACACACCTCCATTCTATGACTTCACATACCTCATTTCTGAGTTGACACACCTCCATTTTGTGACTTCACATACCTCTAATCTAACTTCACACACCTCCATTCTATGACTTCACACACCTCCATTCTGTGACTTCAAAAACCACCATTCTATGACTTCACACATCTCCATTGTGACTTCACACACCTCCATTCTATGAGTTCACACAGCTCCATTCTGACTTCACACACCTCCATTCTATGACTTGGCACACCTGTATTCTCACTTCACACATCTCCAATCTGTGACTTCACATTCCTCCATTCTTTGACTTCACACCCCTCCATTCTATGCCTTCACACACCTCCATACTGTGACTTTAGAGACCTCCATTCTGTGACTTCACACACCTCCCTTCTGTGACTTGACACACCTCCATTCTATGACTTCACACACCTCCATTCTAAGACTTCACACACCTCCATTCTATGACTTCACACACCTCCGTTCCATGAATTCACACACCTCCATTCTATGAGTTCATACACCTCCATTCTATGAGTTCACACACCTTCATTCTTACTTCAGCAACATCCATTCTATAACTTCAGACACCTCCATTCTATGACTTCACACACCTTCATTCTTACTTCAGCAACATCCATTCTATGACTCCATACACCTCCATTCTATGACTTCACAAACCTCCATTCTGTGACTTCACACACCTCCATTCTGGGTTCACACACCTCCATTCTGTGACTTCACACACCTCCATTCTGACTTCACACACCACCATCCTATGACTTCACACACTTCCATTCTATGACTTCACACACCTCCATTCTGTGACTTCACACACCTCCTCTCTGAGTTCACATACCTCCATTCTGTGTCTTCACACACCTCCATTCTGTGACTTCAGGCACCTCCTTCTATGACTTCACACACCTTCATTCTGTGACTTCACACACCTCCATTCTATGACTTCACACACCTAATTTCTGAGTTGACACACCTCCCTTCTGTGATTTCACACACCTCCAATCTGAGTTCACACCTCCATTCTATGACTTCACACACCTCCATTCTTTGACATCAAAAACCACCATTCTATGACTTCACACACCTCCATTTTGACTTCACACACCTCCATTCTACGAGTTCACACACTTCCATTCTGCCTTCAACCACCTCCATTCTATGACTTCACTCAGCTTCATTCTGACTTCACACACCTCCATTCTGGGACTTCACACACCTCCATTCTGGGACTTCACACACCTCCATTTTGACTTCACACACCTCCATTCTGTGACTTCACACACCTCCATTCTGTGACTCCACACACCACCATTGTTTGACTTCACACACCTCCATTCTTGGACTTCACACACCTCCATTCCATGACTTCACAAACCTCCATTCTTTGAGTTCACAAACCTCCATTTTGACCTCACACACCTCCATTCTGACTTCACAAACCTCCATTCTATGACTTCACAGACTTTGAATATGTGACTTCACTCACCCCCCCTCTATGTCTTCACACTTCTCCATTCTATGACTTCCCACACCTCCTTACCATGACTTCACCCACCCCCATTCTATGACTTCACACCTCCATTCTGACTTCACACACCTACATTCTGTGACTTCACACACCTCCATTCTATGAGTTCACACACCACAATTTTGACTTCACACACCTCCATTCTATGACTTCAAACACCTTCATTCTTACTTCAGAAACATCCATTCTATGACTTCACACACCTCCATTCTATGACTTCACACACCTCCATTTTATGACTTCACAGAGCTCCATTCAGTGACTTCACACACCTCCATTCTATGTCTTCACACACCTCCATTGTGACTTCACACACGTCCATTCTATGAGTTCACACACCTCCATTCTGACTTCACACTCCTCCATTCTATGACTTCACACTCCTCCATTCTGACTTCACACAACTCCATTGTGTGAATTCACAAAATTCCACTCTATGATTTCACACACCTCCATACTGTGACTTCACACACCTCCATCTATGACTTCAAACACCTCCATTCTGAGTTCACACACCTCCATTCTGTGACTTCACACACCTCCATTCTGACTTCACACTCCTCCAATATATGACTTCACACACCTCCATTCTGTGACTTCGCACAGTTCCATTGTGACGTCACACACCTCCATTCTATGAGTTCACACACTTCCATTCTAGGACTTCATACTCCTCAATTCTGGCATCACACAGCTCCATTCTATGATTTCACAGACCTCGAATCTGTGACTTCACTCAACTCCATTCTATGACTTCACACTCCTCTATTCTATGACTTCCCACAACTCCTTTCTATGACTTCACCCACCTGTATTCTATGACTTCACACCTCCATTCTGACTTCACACACCTCCATTCTCTGACTTCACACACCTCCATTCTATGACTTCACACACCTCCATTCTATGACTTCACACACCTTCATTCTTACTTCAGAAACATCCATTCTATGACCTCACACACCTCCATTCTATGACTTTACAAACCTCCATTCTGTGACTTCCCACACCTCCATTCTGAGTTCACACATCTCCATTCTGTGACTTCACACACCTCCCTTCTGACTTCACACACCTCCCTTCTGTGACTTCACACACCTCCATTGTGAGTTCACCCTCTTCCATTCTGTGACTTCACTCACCTCCATTCTGTGACTTCACACACCTCCATTCTATGAATTCACACACCTCCATTCTGTGACTTCACACACCTCCATTTTATGACTTCACACACCTCCTCTCTGAGTTCACACAACTCCATTCTATGACTTCACACACCTGCAATGTGACTTCACCCACCTCCATTCTATGAGTTCACACACCTCCATTCTATGACTTCACACATCTCCATTCTGACTTCACACACCTCCATGCTTTGACTTCACACACCTCCATTCTATGACTTCACACACCTTCATTCTTTGACTTCACACACCTCCATTCTATGACTTCACACACCTCCACTGTGACTTCACAGATCGCCATTCTGTGACTTCACACACCTCCCACTGTGACTTCACACACCTCCAATCTATGATTTCACACACTTCCAATCTATGACTTCACACACCTCCATTTTATGACTTCACACACCTCCATTCTATGACTTCACACACCTCCATTCTGTAACTTCACACACTTCCAATGTTTGACTTCACAAACCTCCATTCCATGACTTCATACACCTCCATTCTATGACTTCACACACCTCCATTTTGACTTCACACACTTCCATTCTGTGAATTCAGACACCTCCATTCTATGACTTCACACACCTCCCTTCTATGAATTCACACACCGCCATTCTGTTACTTCACACACCTCCATTTTGAGTTCACCCACTTCCATTCTGTGAATTCACACACCTCCATTCTATGACTTCACATACCTCATTTCTGAGTTGACACACCTCCAATTTGTGACTTCACATACCTCTAATCTAACTTCACACACCTACATTCTATGACCTCACACAACTCCATTCTATGACTTCACAAACCTCCATTCTGTGAATTCACACACCTCCATTCTGAGTTCACACAAGTCCATTCGGTGACTTCACACACCTCCATTCTTACTTCACAAACCTCCATTCTATGACTTCACACACTTCCATTCTATGACTTCACACACCTTCCTTCTGTGATTTCTCACATCGCCATTCTGAGTTCACACACCTCCATTATGTGACTTCACACACCTCCATTCCGTGACTTCACACACCTCCATTCAGTGACTTCACACACCACCATTCCCTGACTTCACACACCTCCATTCTGTGACTTCACACACCTCCATTCTGTGACTTCACACACCTCCATTGTGACTTCACACACCTCCATTCTATGAGTTCACACACCTCCATTCTGACTTCAAATACCTCCATTCTATGACTTCACACACCTTCATTCTTACTTCAGAAACATCCATTCTATGACCTCACACACCTCCATTCTATGACTTCACAAACTTCCATCTGTGACTTCCCATACCTCCATTCTGAGTTCACACAACTCCATTCTGTGACTTCACACACCTCCCTTCTGACTTCACAGAATTACCTTCTGTGACTTCACACACATCCATTGTGAGTTCACCCACTTCCATTCTGTGACTTCACTCACCTCCATTCTGTTACTTCACACACCTCCATTCTGTGACTTCACACACCTCCATTCTATGACTTCACACACCTCCATTCTATGAATTCACACACTTCCATTCTGTGACTTCACAAACCTCCATTGTATGACTTCACACACCTCTATTCTGTGACTTCACACACCTCCTTTCTGAGTTCACACAACTCCATTCTATGACTTCACACACCTGCATTGTGACTTCACCCACCTCCATTCTATGAGTTCACACACCTGCATTGTGACTTCACACACCTCCATTCTATGACTTCACACATGTCCATTCTGACTTCACACACCTCCATGCTGTGACTTCACACACTTCCATTCTATGACTTCACACACCTCCATTCTTTGACTTCACACACCTCCATTCTATGACTTCACACATCTCCACTGTGACTTCACAGAACTCCATTCTGTGAATTCACACACCTCCCTCTGTGACTTCACACACCTCCAATCTATGACTTCACACACTTCCAATCTATGACTTCACACCTCCATTCTATGACTTCACACACCTGCATTCTGACTTCACACACCTCAATTCTCTGACTTCACACACCTCCATTCTATGACTTCACACATCTCCATTTTGTAACTTCACACACTTCCAATGTTTGACTTCACAAACCTCCATTCCATGACTTCATACACCTCCATTCTATGACTTCTCACATCTCCATTCTGTGACTTTACATTCCTCCATTCTTTGACTTCACACCCCTCCATTCTGTGCCTTCACACACCTCTACTCTGTGACTTTAAACACCTCCATTCTGTGACTTCACACACCTCCCTTCTGTGACTTCACACACTTCCATTCTATGACTTCACACACCTCCATTCTAAGACTTCACACACCTCCATTCTATGACTTCACACACTTCCATTGATTGACATCATACACCTCCATTCTTTGACTTCACACACCTCCGTTCCATGAATTCACACACCTCCCTTCTATGAGTTCATACACCTCCATTCTATGAGTTCACACACCTTCATTCTTACTTCAGCAACATCCATTCTATGACTTCAGACACCTCCATTCAATGACTTCACCCACCTTCATTCTTACTTCAGGAACATCCATTCTATGAATTCATACACCTCCATTCTATGACTTCACAAACCTCCATTCTGTGACTTTACACACCTCCATTCTGGGTTCACACACCTCCATTCTGTGACTTCACACACCTCCATTCTGACTTCACACACCTCCATTCTATGACTTCACACACTTCCATTCTATGACTTCACACACCTCCATTCTGTGACTTCACACACCTCCTCTCTGAGTTCACACACCTCCATTCTGTGTCTTCACACACCTTCATTCTGTGACTTCAGACACCTCCTTCTATGACTTCACACACCTTCATTCTGTGACTTCACACACCTCCATTCTATGACTTCACACACCTCGTTTCTGAGTTGACACACCTCCCTTCTGTGATTTCACACACCTCCAATCTGAGTTCACACACGACCATTCTATGACTTCAAACAACTCCATTCTTTGACATCAAAAACCACCATTCTATGACTTCACACACCTCCATTATGACCTCACACACCTCCATTCTATGAGTTCACACACTTCCATTCTGCCTTCAACCACCTCCATTCTATGAGTTCAATCAGCTCCATTCTGACTTCACACACATCCATATGTGAATTCACACACCACAATCTTGACTTCAAACACCTCCATTCTGTGACTTCACACACCTCCATTCTGTGACTTCACACACCTCCATTTTGACTTCATGCACCTCCATTCTGTGACTTCACACACCTCCATTCTGTGACTTCACACACCTCCATTGTTTGACTTCACACACCTACATTCTGGGACTTCACACACCTCCATTCCATGACTTCACACACCTCCATTCTTTGAGTTCACAAACCTCCATTTTGACTTCACACACCTCCATTCTATGACTTCACACACCTTCATTCCTACTTCAGAAACATCCATTCTATGACTGCACACACCTCCATTCTATGACTTCACACACCTCCATTCTGAATTCACACAGCTCCATTCTATGACGTCACACACCTCCATTCTTTGACTTCACACACTTCCATTCTATGACTTCACACATCTTCATTCTTACTTCACAAACATCCATTCTATGACTTCACACACCTCCATTCTATGACTTCACACACCTCCATTCTGTGACTTCACACACCTCCATTCTATGTCTTCACACACCTCCATTATGACTGCACACACCTCCATTCTATGAGTTCACACACCTCCATTCTAACTTCACACACCTCCATTCTATGACTTCACACTCCGCCATTCTGACTTCACACTCCTCCATTCTGTGAATTCACAAAACTGCATTCTATGATTTCACACAACTCCATACTATGACTTCACACACCTCCATCTATGACTTCACACACCTCCAATCTGAGTTCACACACCTCCATTCTGTGACTTCACACACCTCCATTCTGACTTCACACACCAATGTATGACTTCACACACCTCCATTCTGTGACTTCACACACTTCCATTGTGACATCACACACCTCCATTCTATGAGTTCACATACCTCCATTCTATGACTTCACACACCTCCATTCTGACTTCACACACCTCTATTCTATTACTTCACAGACCTCGAATCTGTGACTTCACTGACCTCCACTCTATGACTTCACACTGCTCCATTCTATGACTTCCCACACCTCCTTTCTATGACTTCACCCACCTCTATTAGATAACTTCACACCTCCATTCTGACTTCAGATACCTCCATTCTGTGACTTCACACACCTCCATTCCGTGACTTCCCACACCTCCATTCTGTGACTTCACACACCTCCATTCCCTGACTTCACACACCTCCATTCTGTGACTTCACACACCTCCATTCTGACTTCAAATACCTCCATTCTATGACTTCACACACCTCCATTTTGACTTCAGACACCTCCATTCTATGAGTTCACACCCCTCCTTTCTGACTTCACAAACCTCCATTCTATGACTTCACAGACTTTGAATATGTGACTTCACTCACCTCCACTCTATGACTTCACACTTCTCCATTCTATGACTTCCCACAACTCCTTTCCTTGACTTCACCCACCCACATTCCATGACTTCACACACCTCCATTCTGTATCTTCACACACTTCCAATGTTTGACTTCACAAACCTCCATTCCATGACTTCATACACCTCCATTCTATGACTTCACACACCTCCATTTAGACTTCACACACTTCCATTCTGTGACTTCACACACCTCCATTCTATGACTTCACACACCTCCCTTCTATGAATTCACACACCGCCATTCTGTGACTTCACACACCTCCATTTTGAGTTCACCCACTTCCATTCTGTGAATTCACACACCTCCATTCTATGACTTCACATACCTCATTTCTGAGTTGACACACCTCCATTTTGTGACTTCACATACCTCTAATCTAACTTCACACACCTCCATTCTATGACTTCACACACCTCCATTCTGTGACTTCAAAAACCACCATTCTATGACTTCACACATCTCCATTGTGACTTCACACACCTCCATTCTATGAGTTCACACAGCTCCATTCTGACTTCACACACCTCCATTCTATGACTTGGCACACCTGTATTCTCACTTCACACATCTCCATTATGTGACTTCACATTCCTCCATTCTTTGACTTCACACCCCTCCATTCTGTGCCTTCACACACCTCCATACTGTGACTTTACAGACCTCCATCTGTGACTTCACACACCTCCATTCTATGACTTCACACACCTCCATTCTAAGACTTCACACACCTCCATTCTATGACTTCACACACTTCCATTGTTTGACATCATACCCCTCCATTCTTTGACTTCACACACCTCCGTTCCATGAATTCACACACCTCCATTCTATGAGTTCATACACCTCCATTCTATGAGTTCACACACCTTCATTCTTACTTCAGCAACATCCATTCTATGACTTCAGACACCTCCATTCAATGACTTCACCCACCTTCAGTCTTACTTCAGCAACATCCATTCTATGACTTCATACACCTCCATTCTATGACTTCATAAACCTCCATTCTGTGACTTCACACACCTCCATTCTGGGTTCACACACCTCCATTCTGTGACTTCACACACCTCCATTCTGACTTCACACACCTCCATTCTATGACTTCACACTTCCATTCTATGACTTCGCACACCTCCATTCTGTGACTTCACACACCTCCTCTCTGAGTTCACATACCTCCATTCTGTGTCTTCACACACCTCCATTCTGTGACTTCAGACACCTCCTTCTATGACTTCACACACCTTCATTCTGTGACTTCGCACACCTCCATTCTCTGACTTCACACACCTAATTTCTGAGTTGACACACCTCCCTTCTGTGATTTCACACACCTCCAATCTGAGTTCACACACCTCCATTCTATGACTTCACACACCTCCATTCTTTGACATCAAAAACCACCATTCTATGACTTCACACACCTCCATTTTGACTTCACACACCTCAATTCTACGAGTTCACACACTTCCATTCTGCCTTCAACCACCTCCATTCTATGACTTCACTCAGCTTCATTCTGACTTCACACACCTCCATTTGTGAATTCACACACCACAATTTTGACTTCAAACACCTCCATTCTGTGACTTCACACACCTCCATTCTGTGACTTCACACACCTCCATTTTGACTTCACACACCTCCATTCTGTGACTTCACACACCTCCATTCTGTGACTTCACACACCACCATTGTTTGACTTCACACACCTCCATTCTTGGACTTCACACACCTCCATTCCATGACTTCACACACCTCCATTCTTGAGTTCACAAACCTCCATTTTGACTTCACACACCTCCATTCTGACGTCACAAACCTCCATTCTATGACTTCACAGACTTTGAATATGTGACTTCACTCACCTCCACTCTTTGTCTTCACACTTCTCCATTCTATGACTTCCCACACCTCCTTTCCATGACTTCACCCACCCCCATTCTATGACTTCACACCTCCATTCTGACTTCACACACCTCCATTCTGTGACTTCACACACCTCCATTCTATGAGTTCCCACACCACCATTTTGACTTCACACACCTCCATTCTATGACTTCAAACACCTTCATTCTTACTTCAGAAACATCCATTCTATGACTTCACACACCTCCATTCTATGACTTCACACACCTCCATTCTATGACTTCACAGAGCTCCATTCAGTGACTTCACACACCTCCATTCTATGTGTTCACACACCTCCATTGTGACTTCACACACGTCCATTCTATGAGTTCACACACCTCCATTCTGACTTCACACTCCTCCATTCTATGACTTCACACTCCTCCATTCTGACTTCACACTGCTCCATTGTGTGAATTCACAAAATTCCACTCTATGATTTCACACACCACCATACTGTGACTTCACACACCTCCATCTATGACTTCAAACACCTCCATTCTGAGTTCACACACCTCCATTCTGTGACTTCACACACCTCCATTCTGAGTTCACACACCTCCAATATATGACTTCACACACCTGCATTCTGTGACTTCACACAGATCCATTGTGACGTCACACACTTCCATTCTATGAGTTCACACACTTCCATCCTAGGACTTCATACTCCTCAATTCTGGCATCACACAGCTCCATTTTATGATTTCACAGACCTCGAATCTGTGACTTCACTCAACTCCATTCTATGACTTCACACTCCTCTATTCTATGACTTCCCACAACTCCTTTCTATGACTTCACCCACCTCTATTCTATGACTTCACACCTCCATTCTGACTTCACACACCTCCATTCTCTGACTTCACACACCTCCATTCTATGACTTCACACACCTCCATTCTATGACTTCACACACCTTCATTCTTACTTCAGAAACATCCATTCTATGACCTCACACACCTCCATTCTATGACTTTACAAACCTCCATTCTGTGACTTCCCACACCTCCATTCTGAGTTCACACATCTCCATTCTGTGACTTCACACACCTCCCTTCTGACTTCACACACCTCCCTTCTGTGACTTCACACACCTCCATTGTGAGTTCACCCACTTCCATTCTGTGACTTCACTCACCTCCATTCTGTTACTTCACACACCTCCATTCTATGAATTCACACACCTCCATTCTGTGACTTCACACACCTCCATTTTATGACTTCACACACCTCTATTCTGTGACTTCACACACCTCCTATCTGAGTTCACACAATTCCATTCTATGACTTCACACACCTGCATTGTGACTTCACCCACCTCCATTCTATGAGTTCACACACCTCCAGTCTATGACTTGACACATCTCCATTCTGACTTCACACACCTCCATGCTGTGACTTCACACACCTCCATTCTATGACTTCACACACCTTCATTCTTTGACTGCACACACCTCCATTCTATGACTTCACACACCTCCACTGTGACTTCACAGATCTCCATTCTGTGACTTCACACACCTCCCACTGTGACTTCACACACCTCCAATCTATGACTTCACACACTTCCAATCTATGACTTCACACACCTCCATTCTATGACTTCACACACCTCCATTCTATGATTTCACACACCTGCATTCTGACTTCACACACCTCCATTCTCTGACTTCACACACCTCCATTCTCTGACTTCACACACCTCCATTTTGTAACTTCACACACTTCCAATGTTTGACTTCACAAACCTCCATTCTATGAATTCACACACCTCCATTCTGTGACTTCACACACCTCCATTTTGACTTCACACACTTCCATTCTGTGACTTCACACACCTCCATTCTATGACTTCACACACCTCCCTTCTATGAATTCACACACCGCCATTCTGTGACTTCACACACCTCCATTTTGAGTTCACCCACTTCCATTCTGTGACTTCACACACCTCCATTCTATGACTTCACATACCTCATTTCTGAGTTGACACACCTCCATTTTGTGACTTCACATACCCCTAATCTAACTTCACACACCTCCATTCTATGACTTCACACACCTCCATTCTGTGACTTCAAAAACCACCATTCTATGACTTCACACATCTCCATTGTGACTTCACACACCTCCATTCTATGAGTTCACACAGCTCCATTCTGGCTTCACACACCTCCATTCGATGACTTCGCACACCTGTATTCTCACTTCACACATCTCCATTCTGGGACTTCACATTCCTCCATTCTTTGACTTCACACCCCTCCATTCTGTGCCTTCACACACCTCCACTCTGTGACTTTACAGACCTCCATTCTGTGACTTCACACACCTCCCTTCTGTGACTTCACACACCTCCATTCTATGACTTCACACACCTCCATTCTAAGACTTCACACACCTCCATTCTATGACTTCACACACTTCCATTGTTTGACATCATACACCTCCATTCTTTGACTTCACACACCTCCGTTCCATGAATTCACACACCTCCATTCTATGAGTTCATACACCTCCATTCTATGAGTTCACACACCTTCATTCTTACTTCAGCAACATCCATTCTATTACTTCAGACACCTCCATTCTATGACTTCACACACCTTCATTCTTACTTCAGCAACATCCATTCTATGACTTCTTACACCTCCATTCTATGACTTCACAAACATCCATTCTGTAACTTCACACACCTCCATTCTGGGTTTACAAACCTCCATTCTGTGACTTCACACACCTCCATTCTGACTTCACACACCTCCATTCTATGACTTCACACACTTCCATTCTATGACTTCACACACCTCCATTCTGTGACTTCACACACCTCCTCTCTGAGTTCACACACCTCCATTCTGTGTGTTCACACACCTACATTCTGTGACTTCAGACACCTCATTCTATGACTTCACACACTTCCATTCTATGACTTCACACACCTCCATTCTGTGACCTTACAGACCTCCATTCTGTGACTTCACACACCTCCCTTCTGTGACTTCACACACCTCCATTCTATGACTTCATACACCTCCATTCTAAGACTTCACACACCTCCATTCTATGACTTCACACACTTCCATTGTTAGACATCATACACGTCCATTCTTTGACTTCACAAACCACCGTTCCATGAATTCACACACCTCCATTCTATGAGTTCATACACCTCCATTGTATGAGTTCACACACCTTCATTCTTACTTCAGCAACATCTATTCTATGACTTCAGACACCTCCATTCTATGAGTTCACACACCTCCATTCTGACTTCAAATACCTCCATTCTATGACTTCACACACCTCCATTGTGACTTCACACACCTCCATTCTATGAGTTCACACACCTCCCTTCTGACTTCACAAACCTCCATTCTATGACTTCACAGACTTTGAATATGTGACTTCACTCATGTCCACTCTATGACTTCACACTTCTCCATTCTATGACTTCCCACATCTCCTTTCCATGACTTCACCCACCCACATTCTATGACTTCACACCTCCATTCTGACTTCACACACCTACATTCTGTGACTTCACACACCTCCATTCTATGAGTTCACACACCACCATTTTCACTTCACACACCTCCATTCTATGACTTCACACACCTTCATTCTTACTTCAGAAACATCCATTCTATGACTTCACACACCTCCATTCTATGACTTCACACACCTCCATTCTATGACTTCACACACCTCCATTCTATGACTTCACACACCTTCATTCTTACTTCAGAAACATCCATTCTATGACCTCACACACCTCCATTCTATGACTTCACAAACCTCCATCTGTGACTTCCCACACCTCCATTCTGAGTTCACACATCTCCATTCTGTGACTTCACACACCTCCCTTCTGACTTCACACAATTCCCTTCTGTGGCTTCACACACCTCCATTGTGAGTTCACCCACTTCCATTCTGTGACTTCACACACCTCCATTCTGTTACTTCACACACCTCCATTCTGTTACTTCAAACACCTCCATTCTATGACTTCACACACCTCCATTCTATGAATTCACCCACTTCCATTCTGTGACTTCACACACCTCCATTCTATGACTTCACATACCTCATTTCTGAGTTGACACACCTCCATTTTGTGACTTCACATACCTCTAATCTAACTTCACACACCTCCATTCTATGACTTCACACACCTCCATTCTGTGACTACAAAAACCACCATTCTATGACTTCACACATCTCCATTGTGACTTCACACACCTCCATTCTATGAGTTCACACAGCTCCATTCTGGCTTCACACACCTCCATTCTATGACTTGGCACACCCGTATTCTCACTTCACACATCTCCATTCTGTGACTTCACATTCCTCCATTCTTTGACTTCACACCCCTCCATTCTGTGCCTTCACACACCTCCATTCTGTGACTTTACAGACCTCCATTCTGTGACTTCACACACCTCCCTTCTGTGACTTCACACACCTCCATTCTATGACTTCATACACCTCCATTCTACGACTTCACACACCTCCATTCTATGACTTCACACACTTCCATTGTTTGACATCATACACCTCCATTCTTTGACTTCACACACCACCGTTCCATGAATTCACACACCTCCATTCTATGAGTTCATACACCTCCATTGTATGAGTTCACACACCTTCATTCTTACTTCAGAACATCCATTCTATGACTTCAGACACCTCCATTCTATGAGTTCCCACACCTCCATTCTGACTTCAAATACCTCCATTCTATGACTTCACACACCTCCATTGTGACTTCACACACCTCCATTCTATGAGTTCACACACCTCCCTTTTGACTTCACAAACCTCCATTCTATGACTTCACAGACTTTGAATATGTGACTTCACTCATCTCCACTCTATGACTTCACACTTCTCCATTCTATGACTTCCCACACCTCCTTTCCATGACTTAACCCACCTCCATTCTATGACTTCACACCTCCATTCTGACTTCACACACCTACATTCTGTGACTTCACACACCTCCATTCTATGAGTTCACACACCACCATTTTGACTTCACACACCTCCATTCTATGACTTCATACACCTTAATTCTTACTTCAGAAACATCCATTCTATGACTTCACACACCTCCATTCTATGACTTCACACACCTCCATTCTATGACTTCACACACCTCCATTCTGTGACTTCACACACCTCCGTTCCGTGACTTCACACACCTCCATTCTGTGACTTCACACACCACCATTCCCTGACTTCACACACCTCCATTCTGTGACTTCACACACCTCCATTCTGTGACTTGACACACCTCCATTGTGAGTTCACACACCTCCATTCTATGAGTTCACACACCTCCATTCTGACTTCAAATACCTCCATTCTATGACTTCAAACACCTCCATTGTGACTTCACACACCTCCATTCTATGAGTTCACACACCTCCCTTCTGACTTCACAAACCTCCATTCTATGACTTCACAGACTTTGAATATGTGACTTCACTCACCTCCACTCTATGACTTCACACTTCTCCATTCTATGACTTCCCACACCTCCTTTCCATGACTTCACCCACCCCCATTACATGACTTCACACCTCCATTCTGACTTCACACACCTACATAATGTGACTTCACAAACCTCCATTCCATGAGTTCACACACCACCATTTTGACTTCACACACCTCCATTCTATGACTTCACACACCTTCATTCTTACTTCAGAGACATCCATTCTATGACTTCACACATCTCCATTCTGAATTCACTCAGCTCCATTCTGTGACTTCACAAAACTCAATTCTATGATTTCACACACCTCCATACTATGACTTCACACACTTCCATTGTGACGTCACACACCTCCATTTTTTGAGTTCACACACCTCCATTCTGACTTCACACACCTCCATTCTATGACTTCACACATCTCCATTCTGAATTCACACAGCTACATTCTGTGACTTCACAAAACTCCATTCTATGATTTCACACACCTCCATACTATGACTTCACACAACTCCATCTATGCCTTCACACACTTCCATTCTGACTTCACACACCTCTCTTCTATGACTTCGCACACCTCCATTCTGACATCACACACCTCCATTCTATGTCTTCATACCCGTCCATTCTGTGACTTCACACACCTCCATTCTATGACTTCACACACCTCCATTCTGTGACTTCACACACCTTCATTCTCCGACTTCACACCCCTCCAATTTGACTTCACCCACCTCCATTCTGTGACTTCACAAACCTCCATTCTATGATTTCACACACCTCCATTCTATGACTTCACACACCTCCATTTTATGACGTCACACACCTCCATTTTGACCTTACACACCTCCATTATGTGACTTCACACACCTCCCTTCTGTGACTTCACACACCTCCATTCTATGACTTCTCCAACCCACATTCTGTGACTTCACACACATCCATTCTATGAATTCACACACCTCCATTCTGTCACTTCACACACCTCCATTCTATGACTTCACACACCTCCATTCTATGACTTCACACACCTCTATTCTATGACTTCGCACACCTCCATTCTGACATCACACACCTCCATTCTATGTCTTCATACCCGTCCATTCTGTGACTTCACACACCCCCATTCTATAACTTCACACACCTCCATTCTGTGACTTCACCCACCTCCATTCTGTGACTTTACACATCTTCATTCTCTGACTTCACACCCCTCCAATTTGACTTCACATACCTCCATTCTATGACTTCACAAACCTCCATTCTGTGACTTCACCCAACTCCATTCTATGACTTCACACACCTCCCTTCTGTGACTTCACACACCTCCATTCTATGACTTCATACACCTTCATTGTATGACTTCACACACCTCCATTCTGTGACTTCTCACACCTCCATTCTATGAATTCACACACATCCATTCTGTCACTTCACACACCTCCATTCTATGACTTCACACACCTCCATTCTGACTTCACACAGCTCCATTCTGTGAATACACAAAATTCCATTCTATGATTTCACACACCTCCATACTGTGACTTCACACACCTCCATCTATGACTTCAAACACCTCCATTCTGAGTTCACACACCTCCATTCTGTGACTTCACACACCTCTATTCTGACTTCACACACCTCCAATATATGACTTCACACACCTCCATTCTGTGACTTCACACACTTCCATTGTGTCGTCACACACCTCCATTCTATGGGTTCACACACGTCCATTCTAAGACTTCACACTCCTCAATTCTGGCATCACACAGCTCCATTCTATGACTTCACAGACCTCGAATCTGTGACTTCACTCACCTCCAGTCTATGACTTCACACTCCTCTATTCTATGACTTCCCACAACTCCTTTCTATGACTTCACCCACCACTATTCTATGACTTCACACCTCCATTCTGAATTCACACACCTCCATTCTCTGACTTCACACACCTCCATTCTCTGACTTCACACACCTCCATTCTATGACTTCACACACCTTCATTCTTACTTTAGAAACATCCATTCTATGACCTCACACACCTCCATTCTATGACTTCACAAACCTCCATCTGTGACTTCCCACACCTCCATTCTGAGTTCACACATCTCCATTCTGTGACTTCACACACCTCCCTTCTGACTTCACACAATTCCTTTCTGTGACTTCACACACCTCCATTGTGAGTTCACCCACTTCCATTCTGTGACTTCACACACCTCCATTGTGTTACTTCACACATCTCCATTCTGTGACTTCACACACCTCCATTCTATGACTTCACACACATCCATTCTATGAATTCACACACTTCCATTCTGTGACTTCACACACCTCCATTGTATGACTTCACACACCTCTATTCTGTGACTTCACACACCTCCTTTCTGAGTTCACACAACTCCATTCTAGGACTTCACACACCTGCATTGTGACTTCACCCACCTCCATTCTATGAGTTCACACACCTACATTGTGACTTCACACACCTCCATTCTATGACTTCATACATCTCCATTCTGACTTCACACACCTCCATGCTGTGACTTCACACACCTCCATTCTATGACTTCACACACCTCCATTCTTTGACTTCACACACCTCCATTCTATGACTTCACACACCTCCACTGTGACTTCACAGAACTCCATTCTGTGACTTCACACACCTCCCTCTGTGACTTCACACACTTCCAATCTATGACTTCACACACTTCCAATCTATGACTTCACACACCTCCATTGTATGACTTCACACTCCTCCCTTCTATGACTTCACACACCTGCATTCTGACTTCACACACCTCAATTCTCTGACTTCACACACCTCCATTCTATGACTTCACACACCTCCATTTTGTAACTTCACACACTTCCAATGTTTGACTTCACAAACCTCCATTCCATGACTTCATACACCTCCATTCTATGACTTCACACACATCCATTCTTTGACTTCACACACCTCCATTTTGACTTCACACACCTCCATTCTGTGACTTCACACACATCCATTCTTTGACTTCACACACCACAATTTTGGCTTCACACAAGTCCATTCATTGACTTCACTCACCTCCATTCTCTGACTTCACACACCTCCATTTTGACTTCACACACTTCCATTCTGTGACTTCACACACCTCCATTCTATGACTTCACACACCTCCCTTCTATGAATTCACACACCGCCATTCTGTGACTTCACACACCTCCATTTTGAGTTCACCCACTTCCATTCTGTGACTTCACACACCTCCATTCTATGACTTCACATACCTCATTTCTGAGTTGACACACCTCCATTTTGTGACTTCACATACCCCTAATCTAACTTCACACACCTCCATTCTATGACTTCACACACCTCCATTCTGTGACTTCAAAAACCACCATTCTATGACTTCACACATCTCCATTGTGACTTCAGACACCTCCATTCTATGAGTTCACACAGCTCCATTCTGGCTTCACACACCTCCATTCGATGACTTCGCACACCTGTATTCTCACTTCACACATCTCCATTCTGGGACTTCACATTCCTCCATTCTTTGACTTCACACCCCTCCATTCTGTGCCTTCACACACCTCCATTCTGTGACCTTACAGACCTCCATTCTGTGACTTCACACACCTCCCTTCTGTGACTTCACACACCTCCATTCTATGACTTCATACACCTCCATTCTAAGACTTCACACACCTCCATTCTATGACTTCACACACTTCCATTGTTTGACATCATGCACCTCCATTCTTTGACTTCACACACCACCGTTCCATGAATTCACACACCTCCATTCTATGAGTTCATACACCTCCATTGTATGAGTTCACACACCTTCATTCTTACTTCAGCAACATCCATTCTATGACTTCAGACACCTCCATTCTATGAGTTCACACACCTCCATTCTGACTTCAAATACCTCCATTCTATGACTTCACACACCTCCAGTGTGACTTCACACACCTCCATTCTATGAGTTCACACACCTCCCTTCTGACTTCACAAACCTCCATTCTATGACTTCACAGACTTTGAATATGTGACTTCACTCATCTCCACTCTATGACTTCACACTTCTCCATTCTATGACTTCCCACACCTCCTTTCCATGACTTCACCCACCCACATTCTATGACTTCACACCTCCATTCTGACTTCACACACCTACATTCTGTGACTTCACACACCTCCATTCTATGAGTTCACACACCACCATTTTGACTTCACACACCTCCATTCTATGACTTCACACACCTTCATTCTTACTTCAGAAACATCCATTCTCTGACTTCACACACCTCCATTCTCTGACTTCACACACCTCCATTCTATGACTTCACACACCTTCATTCTTACTTTAGAAACATCCATTCTATGACCTCACACACCTCCATTCTATGACTTCACAAACCTCCATCTGTGACTTCCCACACCTCCATTCTGAGTTCACACATCTCCATTCTGTGACTTCACACACCTCCCTTCTGACTTCACACAATTCCCTTCTGTGGCTTCACACACCTCCATTGTGAGTTCACCCACTTCCATTCTGTGACTTCACACACCTCCATTCTGTTACTTCACACACCTCCATTCTGTGACTTCACACACCTCCATTCTATGACTTCACAAACCTCCATTCTATGAATTCACCCACTTCCACTCTGTGACTTCACACACCTCCATTCTATGACTTCACACACCTTCATTCTTACTTCAGAAACATCCATTCTATGACCTCACACACCTCCATTCTATGACTTCACAAACCTCCATCTGAGACTTCACACACCTCCCTTCTGACTTCACACAATTGCCTTCTGTGACTTCACACACCTCCATTGTGAGTTCAGCCACTTCCATTCTGTGACTTCACACACCTCCATTCTGTTACTTCACACACCTCCATTCTGTGACTTCACACACCTCCATTCTATGACTTCACACACCTCCATTGTATGAATTCACCCACTTCCATTCTGTGACTTCACACACCTCCATTCTATGACTTCACATACCTCATTTCTGAGTTGACACACCTCCATTTTGTGACTTCACATACCTCTAATCTAACTTCACACACCTCCATTCTATGACTTCACACACCTCCATTCTATGTCTTCATACCCGTCCATTCTGTGACTTCACACACCTCCATTCTATGACTTCACACACCTCCATTCTGTGACTTCACACACCTTCATTCTCCGACTTCACACCCCTCCAATTTGACTTCACCCACCTCCATTCTGTGACTTCACAAACCTCCATTCTATGATTTCACACACCTCCATTCTATGACTTCACACACCTCCATTTTATGACGTCACACACCTCCATTTTGACCTTACACACCTCCATTATGTGACTTCACACACCTCCCTTCTGTGACTTCACACACCTCCATTCTATGACTTCTCAAACCCCCATTCTGTGACTTCACACACATCCATTCTATGAATTCACACACCTCCATTCTGTCACTTCACACACCTCCATTCTATGACTTCACACACCTCCATTCTATGACTTCACACACCTCTATTCTATGACTTCGCACACCTCCATTCTGACATCACACACCTCCATTCTATGTCTTCATACCCGTCCATTCTGTGACTTCACACACCCCCATTCTATAACTTCACACACCTCCATTCTGTGACTTCACCAACCTCCATTCTGTGACTTCACACATCTTCATTCTCTGACTTCACACCCCTCCAATTTGACTTCACATACCTCCATTCTATGACTTCACAAACCTCCATTCTGTGACTTCACCCAACTCCATTCTATGACTTCACACACCTCCCTTCTGTGACTTCACACACCTCCATTCTATGACTTCATACACCTTCATTGTATGACTTCACACACCTCCATTCTGTGACTTCTCACACCTCCATTCTATGAATTCACACACATCCATTCTGTCACTTCACACACCTCCATTCTATGACTTCACACACTTCCATTCTGACTTCACACAGCTCCATTCTGTGAATTCACAAAATTCCATTCTATGATGTCACACACCTCCATACTGTGACTTCACACACCTCCATTCTATGACTTCACACACCTCCATTCTATGACTTCACACACCTCCATTCTGTGACTTCACACACCTCCATTCTGACTTCACACACCTCCAATATATGACTTCACACACCTCCATTCTGTGACTTCACACACTTCCATTGTGACGTCACACACCTCCATTCTATGGGTTCACACACGTCCATTCTAGGACTTCACACTCCTCAATTCTGGCATCACACAGCTCCATTCTATGACTTCACAGACCTCGAATCTGTGACTTCACTCACCTCCATTCTATGACTTCACACTCCTCTATTCTATGACTTCCCACAACTCCTTTCTATGACTTCATCCACCTCTATTCTATGACTTCACACCTCCATTCTGAATTCACACACCTCCATTCTCTGACTTCACACACCTCCATTCTCTGACTTCACACACCTCCATTCTATGACTTCACACACCTTCATTCTTACTTTAGAAACATCCATTCTATGACCTCACACACCTCCATTCTATGACTTCACAAACCTCCATCTGTGACTTCCCACACCTCCATTCTGAGTTCACACATCTCCATTCTGTGACTTCACACACCTCCCTTCTGACTTCACACAATTCCCTTCTGTGACTTCACACACCTCCATTGTGAGTTCAGCCACTTCCATTCTGTGACTTCACACACCTCCATTCTGTTACTTCACACACCTCCATTCTGTGACTTCACACACCTCCATTCTATGACTTCACAAACCTCCATTCTATGAATTCACACACTTCCATTCTGTGACTTCACACACCTCCATTGTATGACTTCACACACCTCTATTCTGTGACTTCACACACCTCCTTTCTGAGTTCACACAACTCCATTCTATGACTTCACACACCTGCATTGTGACTTCACCCACCTCCATTCTATGAGTTCACACACCTGCATTGTGACTTCACACACCTCCATTCTATGACTTCACACATCTCCATTCTGACTTCACACACCTCCATGCTGTGACTTCACACACCTCCATTCTATGACTTCACACACCTCCATTCTTTGACTTCACACACCTCCATTCTATGACTTCACACACCTCCACTGTGACTTCACAGAACTCCATTCTGTGACTTCACACACCTCCCTCTGTGATTTCACACACCTCCAATCTATGACTTCACACACTTCCAATCTATGACTTCACACACCTCCATTTTGTAACTTCACACACTTCCAATGTTTGACTTCACAAACCTCCATTCCATGACTTCATACACCTCCATTCTATGACTTCACACACATCCATTCTTTCACTTCACACACCTCCATTTTGACTTCACACACCTCCATTCTGTGACTTCACACACATCCATTCTTTGACTTCACATACCACAATTTTGGCTTCACACAAGTCCATTCATTGACTTCACTCACCTCCATTCTCTGACTTCACACACCTCCATTTTGACTTCACACACTTCCATTCTGTGACTTCACACACCTCCATTCTATGACTTCACACACCTCCCTTCTATGAATTCACACACCGCCATTCTGTGACTTCACACACCTCCATTTTGAGTTCACCCACTTCCATTCTGTGACTTCACACACCTCCATTCTATGACTTCACATACCTCATTTCTGAGTTGACACACCTCCATTTTGTGACTTCACATACCTCTAATCTAACTTCACACACCTCCATTCTATGACTTCACACACCTCCATTCTGTGACTTCAAAAATCACCATTCTATGACTTCACACATCTCCATTGTGACTTCAGACACCTCCATTCTATGAGTTCACACAGCTCCATTCTGGCTTCACACACCTCCATTCTATGACTTCGCACACCTGTATTCTCACTTCACACATCTCCATTCTGTGACTTCACATTCCTCCATTCTTTGACTTCACACCCCTCCATTCTGTGCCTTCACACACCTCCATTCTGTGACCTTACAGACCTCCATTCTGTGACTTCACACACCTCCCTTCTGTGACTTCACACACCTCCATTCTATGACTTCATACACCTCCATTCTAAGACTTCACACACCTACATTCTATGACTTCACACACTTCCATTGTTTGACATCATACACCTCCATTCTTTGACTTCACACACCACCGTTCCATGAATTCACACACCTCCATTCTATGAGTTCATACACCTCCATTGTATGAGTTCACACACCTTCATTCTTACTTCAGCAACATCCATTCTATGACTTCAGACACCTCCATTCTATGAGTTCACACACCTCCATTCTGACTTCAAATACCTCCATTCTATGACTTCACACACCTCCAGTGTGACTTCACACACCTCCATTCTATGAGTTCACACACCTCCCTTCTGACTTCACAAACCTCCATTCTATGACTTCACAGACTTTGAATATGTGACTTCACTCATCTCCACTCTATGACTTCACACTTCTCCATTCTATGACTTCCCACACCTCCTTTCCATGACTTCACCCACCCACATTCTCTGACTTCACACCTCCATTCTGACTTCACACACCTACATTCTGCGACTTCACACACCTCCATTCTATGACTTCACCCACCTCCATTCTATGAATTCACAAACCTCCATTCTATGACTTCACACACCACAATTCTGTGACTTCACAAACCTCCATTATGAATTCACACACATCCATTCTATGACTTCACACTCCTCCATTCTATGACTTCACACACCTTCATTCTGTGACTTCACACACCTCCATTCTGAGTTCACACACCTCCATTCTGTGAATTCACACAACTCCAATCTGACTTCACACAGCTCCATTCTATGACTTCACACACCTCCATTCTGTGACTTCACACACCTCCATTCTATGACTTCACATACCTCCATTGTGACTTCACACAGCTCCATTCTATGAGTTCACACACCTCCATTCTGACTTCACACACCTCCATTCTATGACTTCACACACCTCCATTCTGACTTCACACACCTCCATTCTATGGCTTCACACAACTCCATTCTGACTTCACAAACCTCCATTCTATGAGGTCACACACATGCATTGTGACTAGACACACCTCCATTCTATGACTTCACACACCTCCATTCTGACTTCGCACACCTCCATTCTGACTTCACAAACATCAATTCTGTGACTTCACACACCTCCATTCTTTGACTTCACACACCTCCATTGTGAGTTGACCCACCTCCATTCTGAATTCACAAATATCAATTCTGTGACTTCACACACCTCCATTCTATGACTTCACACACCTCCATTCTATGACTTCACACACCTCCATTCTATGACTTCACAAACCTCCATTGTGACTTCACACACCTCCATTCTGACTTCACAAACATCAATTCTGTGACTTCACACACCTCCATTCTATGACTTCATACACCTCCATTCTATGACTTCACACACCTCCATTCTGTGACTTCACACACTTCCATTCTTTGACTTCACACACCACCATTTTTTGACTTCACCCATCTCCATTGTGAGTTCACACACCTCCATTCTATGACTTCACACACCTCCATTCTGTCTTCACACAGCTACATTCTATGACTTCACACACCTCCATTATGTGCCTTCACACATCTCCATTTTATGACTTAACACACCTTCATTCTTAATTCACAAACATTCATTCTATGACTTCACACACCTCCATTCTATGACTTCACACACCTCCATTCTATGACTTTACACACCTCCATTCTGTGACTTCACACACCTCAATTCTGTGACTTCACACACCTCCATTCTGTGACTTCACACAACACCATTCTATGACTTCACATACCTCCATTGTGACTTCACACACCTCCATTCTATGAGTTCACACACCTCCATTCTGACTTCACACACCTCCATTCTATGACTTCACACAACTCCATTCTGACTTCACACACCTCCATTCTGTGACTTCACACACCTCCATTCCATGACTTCACACACCTCCATTCGATGCCTTCACACACCTCCATTCTTTGACTTCACACACTTCCATTCTATGAGTTCACACACCTCCATTTGTGACTCTACACACCACCTTTTTGACTTCACACACCGCCATTCTGTGATTTCACACACTTCCATTCTGTGACTGCACACACCTTTATTGTTTGACTTCACACACCTCCATTCTTTGACTTCACACACCTCCTTTCCATGACTTCACACACTTCCATTCTAAGAGTTCACACACCTCCTTTCTGTGAGTTCACACACCTCCATTTTGACTTCACAAACCTCCATTCTATGACTTCATACACTTTCATTCTTATTTCAGAAATATCCATTATATGACTTCACGCACTTCCATTCTATGACTTCACAAATCTCCGTTCTGTGATATCACACACCTCCATTCTGAGTTCACGCACCTCCATTCTGTGAGTTCACACACCTCCATTCTGTGACTTAACACACCTCCATTCTATGACTTCACAGACCTCCATTCTGTGACTTCACACACCTTTATTGTTTGACTTCACACACCTCCATTCTGGGACTTCACACACCTCCATTTTGAGTTCACACACCTCCATTTTGTGACTTCACACACCTCCATTCTGTGACTTCACACACCTCCATTCTGTGACTACACACATCTCCATTCTGCGACTTCACACACCTCCATTCTATGACTTCACACACCTCCATTCTGTGACTTCACACACCTCAATTTTGACTTCACACACTTCCATCCTTTGACTTCACACACCTCCATTCTGTGACTTCACACACCAACATTGTTTGACTTCACACAACTCCCTTTTTTGGACTTCACACACCCCCATTCCATGACTTCACGCATCTCCATTTTATGAGTTCGCACACCTCCATTTTGACTTCACACACCTACATTGTATGACTTCACACACCTCCATTCTATGACTTTACAAACCTCCATTCTGTGACTTCACACACCTCCATTCTGAGTTCACACACCTCAATTCTGTGACTTCACACACCTCAATTCTGGCTTCACACACCTCCATTCTATGACTTCCCACAATTCCTTTCTATGACTTCACACACCTCCATTCTTTGACTTCACACACCTCCATTGTGATTTCACACACCTCCATCCTATGACTTCACACACCTCCATTATGACTTCACATAGCTCCATTCTATGACTTCACACACCTCCATTCTGTGCCTTCACACACCTCCATTCTATGACTTAACACACCTTCATTCTTACTTCAAAAACATCCATTCTATGATCACACACTTCCATTCTATGACTTCACACACCTCCATTCTGTGACTTCACACACCTCCATTCTGTGACTTCACACACCTCAATTCTGTGACTTCACACACCTCCATTATGACTTCACACACCTCCATTCTATGACTTCACACACCTCCATTCTATGACTTCACACCTCCATTCTGTGATTTCAGACACCTCCATTCTGAGTTCACACACCTCCATTCTGTGACTTCACACACCTCCAATCTGACTTCACACAGCTCCATTCTATGACTTCACACACCTCCATACTGTGACTTCACACACCTCCATTATATGATTTCACACACCTCCCTTGTGACTTCACACACCTCCATTGTATGACTTCACACAACTCCATTCTGACTTCACACACCTCCATTCTGTGACTTCACACACCTCCATTCCATGACTTCACACACCTGCATTCCATGACTTCACACACCTCCATTCGATGACTTCACACACCTCCATTCTATGATTTCACACACCTCCCTTGTGACTTCACACACCTCCATTCTATGACTCCACACAACTACATTCTGACTTCACACACCTCCATTCTGTGACTTCACACACCTTCATTCTCCGACTTCACACCCCTCCAATTTGACTTCACCCACCTCCATTCTGTGACTTCACAAACCTCCATTCTATGATTTCACACACCTCCATTCTATGACTTCACACAGCTCCATTTTATGACGTCACACACCTCCATTTTGACCTTACACACCTCCATTATGTGACTTCACACACCTCCCTTCTGTGACTTCACACACCTCCATTCTATGACTTCTCAAACCCCCATTCTGTGACTTCACACACATCCATTCTATGAATTCACACACCTCCATTCTGTCACTTCACACACCTCCATTCTATGACTTCACACACCTCCATTCTATGACTTCACACACCTCTATTCTATGACTTCGCACACCTCCATTCTGACATCACACACCTCCATTCTATGTCTTCATACCCGTCCATTCTGTGACTTCACACACCCCCATTCTATAACTTCACACACCTCCATTCTGTGACTTCACCAACCTCCATTCTGTGACTTCACACATCTTCATTCTCTGACTTCACACCCCTCCAATTTGACTTCACATACCTCCATTCTATGACTTCACAAACCTCCATTCTGTGACTTCACCCATCTCCATTCTATGACTTCACACACCTCCCTTCTGTGACTTCACACACCTCCATTCTATGACTTCATACACCTTCATTGTATGACTTCACACACCTCCATTCTGTGACTTCTCACACCTCCATTCTATGAATTCACACACATCCATTCTGTCACTTCACACACCTCCATTCTATGACTTCACACACCTCCATTCTGACTTCACACAGCTCCATTCTGTGAATTCACAAAATTCCATTCTATGATGTCACACACCTCCATACTGTGACTTCACACACCTCCATTCTATGACTTCACACACCTCCATTCTATGACTTCACACACCTCCATTCTGTGACTTCACACACCTCCATTCTGACTTCACACACCTCCAATATATGACTTCACACACCTCCATTCTGTGACTTCACACACTTCCATTGTGACGTCACACACCTCCATTCTATGGGTTCACACACGTCCATTCTAGGACTTCACACTCCTCAATTCTGGCATCACACAGCTCCATTCTATGACTTCACAGACCTCGAATCTGTGACTTCACTCACCTCCATTCTATGACTTCACACTCCTCTATTCTATGACTTCCCACAACTCCTTTCTATGACTTCATCCACCTCTATTCTATGACTTCACACCTCCATTCTGAATTCACACACCTCCATTCTCTGACTTCACACACCTCCATTCTCTGACTTCACACACCTCCATTCTATGACTTCACACACCTTCATTCTTACTTTAGAAACATCCATTCTATGACCTCACACACCTCCATTCTATGACTTCACAAACCTCCATCTGTGACTTCCCACACCTCCATTCTGAGTTCACACATCTCCATTCTGTGACTTCACACACCTCCCTTCTGACTTCACACAATTCCCTTCTGTGACTTCACACACCTCCATTGTGAGTTCAGCCACTTCCATTCTGTGACTTCACACACCTCCATTCTGTTACTTCACACACCTCCATTCTGTGACTTCACACACCTCCATTCTATGACTTCACACACCTCCATTCTATGAATTCACACACTTCCATTCTGTGACTTCACACACCTCCATTGTATGACTTCACACACCTCTATTCTGTGACTTCACACACCTCCTTTCTGAGTTCACACAACTCCATTCTATGACTTCACACACCTGCATTGTGACTTCACCCACCTCCATTCTATGAGTTCACACACCTGCATTGTGACTTCACACACCTCCATTCTATGACTTCACACATCTCCATTCTGACTTCACACACCTCCATGCTGTGACTTCACACACCTCCATTCTATGACTTCACACACCTCCATTCTTTGACTTCACACACCTCCATTCTATGACTTCACACACCTCCACTGTGACTTCACAGAACTCCATTCTGTGACTTCACACACCTCCCTCTGTGATTTCACACACCTCCAATCTATGACTTCACACACTTCCAATCTATGACTTCACACACCTCCATTTTGTAACTTCACACACTTCCAATGTTTGACTTCACAAACCTCCATTCCATGACTTCATACACCTCCATTCTATGACTTCACACACATCCATTCTTTCACTTCACACACCTCCATTTTGACTTCACACACCTCCATTCTGTGACTTCACACACATCCATTCTTTGACTTCACATACCACAATTTTGGCTTCACACAAGTCCATTCATTGACTTCACTCACCTCCATTCTCTGACTTCACACACCTCCATTTTGACTTCACACACTTCCATTCTGTGACTTCACACACCTCCATTCTATGACTTCACACACCTCCCTTCTATGAATTCACACACCGCCATTCTGTGACTTCACACACCTCCATTTTGATTTCACCCACTTCCATTCTGTGACTTCACACACCTCCATTCTATGACTTCACATACCTCATTTCTGAGTTGACACACCTCCATTTTGTGACTTCACATACCTCTAATCTAACTTCACACACCTCCATTCTATGACTTCACACACCTCCATTCTGTGACTTCAAAAATCACCATTCTATGACTTCACACATCTCCATTGTGACTTCAGACACCTCCATTCTATGAGTTCACACAGCTCCATTCTGGCTTCACACACCTCCATTCTATGACTTCGCACACCTGTATTCTCACTTCACACATCTCCATTCTGTGACTTCACATTCCTCCATTCTTTGACTTCACACCCCTCCATTCTGTGCCTTCACACACCTCCATTCTGTGACCTTACAGACCTCCATTCTGTGACTTCACACACCTCCCTTCTGTGACTTCACACACCTCCATTCTATGACTTCATACACCTCCATTCTAAGACTTCACACACCTACATTCTATGACTTCACACACTTCCATTGTTTGACATCATACACCTCCATTCTTTGACTTCACACACCACCGTTCCATGAATTCACACACCTCCATTCTATGAGTTCATACACCTCCATTGTATGAGTTCACACACCTTCATTCTTACTTCAGCAACATCCATTCTATGACTTCAGACACCTCCATTCTATGAGTTCACACACCTCCATTCTGACTTCAAATACCTCCATTCTATGACTTCACACACCTCCAGTGTGACTTCACACACCTCCATTCTATGAGTTCACACACCTCCCTTCTGACTTCACAAACCTCCATTCTATGACTTCACAGACTTTGAATATGTGACTTCACTCATCTCCACTCTATGACTTCACACTTCTCCATTCTATGACTTCCCACACCTCCTTTCCATGACTTCACCCACCCACATTCTCTGACTTCACACCTCCATTCTGACTTCACACACCTACATTCTGCGACTTCACACACCTCCATTCTATGACTTCACCCACCTCCATTCTATGAATTCACAAACCTCCATTCTATGACTTCACACACCACAATTCTGTGACTTCACAAACCTCCATTATGAATTCACACACATCCATTCTATGACTTCACACTCCTCCATTCTATGACTTCACACACCTTCATTCTGTGACTTCACACACCTCCACTCTGAGTTCACACACCTCCATTCTGTGAATTCACACAACTCCAATCTGACTTCACACAGCTCCATTCTATGACTTCACACACCTCCATTCTGTGACTTCACACACCTCCATTCTATGACTTCACATACCTCCATTGTGACTTCACACAGCTCCATTCTATGAGTTCACACACCTCCATTCTGACTTCACACACCTCCATTCTATGACTTCACACACCTCCATTCTGACTTCACACACCTCCATTCTATGGCTTCACACAACTCCATTCTGACTTCACAAACCTCCATTCTATGAGGTCACACACATGCATTGTGACTAGACACACCTCCATTCTATGACTTCACACACCTCCATTCTGACTTCGCACACCTCCATTCTGACTTCACAAACATCAATTCTGTGACTTCACACACCTCCATTCTTTGACTTCACACACCTCCATTGTGAGTTGACCCACCTCCATTCTGAATTCACAAATATCAATTCTGTGACTTCACACACCTCCATTCTATGACTTCACACACCTCCATTCTATGACTTCACACACCTCCATTCTATGACTTCACAAACCTCCATTGTGACTTCACACACCTCCATTCTGACTTCACAAACATCAATTCTGTGACTTCACACACCTCCATTCTATGACTTCATACACTTCCATTCTATGACTTCACACACCTCCATTCTGTGACTTCACACACTTCCATTCTTTGACTTCACACACCACCATTTTTTGACTTCACACATCTCCATTGTGAGTTCACACACCTCCATTCTATGACTTCACACACCTCCATTCTGTCTTCACACAGCTACATTCTATGACTTCACACACCTCCATTATGTGCCTTCACACATCTCCATTTTATGACTTAACACACCTTCATTCTTAATTCACAAACATTCATTCTATGACTTCACACACCTCCATTCTATGACTTCACACACCTCCATTCTATGACTTTACACACCTCCATTCTGTGACTTCACACACCTCAATTCTGTGACTTCACACACCTCCATTCTGTGACTTCACACAACACCATTCTATGACTTCACATACCTCCATTGTGACTTCACACACCTCCATTCTATGAGTTCACACACCTCCATTCTGACTTCACACACCTCCATTCTATGACTTCACACAACTCCATTCTGACTTCACACACCTCCATTCTGTGACTTCACACACCTCCATTCCATGACTTCACACACCTCCATTCGATGCCTTCACACACCTCCATTCTTTGACTTCACACACTTCCATTCTATGAGTTCACACACCTCCATTTGTGACTCTACACACCACCTTTTTGACTTCACACACCGCCATTCTGTGATTTCACACACTTCCATTCTGTGACTGCACACACCTTTATTGTTTGACTTCACACACCTCCATTCTTTGACTTCACACACCTCCTTTCCATGACTTCACACACTTCCATTCTAAGAGTTCACACACCTCCTTTCTGTGAGTTCACACACCTCCATTTTGACTTCACAAACCTCCATTCTATGACTTCATACACCTTCATTCTTATTTCAGAAATATCCATTATATGACTTCACGCACTTCCATTCTATGACTTCACAAATCTCCGTTCTGTGATATCACACACCTCCATTCTGAGTTCACGCACCTCCATTCTGTGAGTTCACACACCTCCATTCTGTGACTTAACACACCTCCATTCTATGACTTCACAGACCTCCATTCTGTGACTTCACACACCTTTATTGTTTGACTTCACACACCTCCATTCTGGGACTTCACACACCTCCATTTTGAGTTCACACACCTCCATTTTGTGACTTCACACACCTCCATTCTGTGACTTCACACACCTCCATTCTGTGACTACACACATCTCTATTCTGCGACTTCACACACCTCCATTCTATGACTTCACACACCTCCATTCTGTGACATCACACACCTCAATTTTGACTTCACACACTTCCATCCTTTGACTTCACACACCTCCATTCTGTGACTTCACACACCAACATTGTTTGACTTCACACAACTCCCTTTTTTGGACTTCACACACCCCCATTCCATGACTTCACGCATCTCCATTTTATGAGTTCGCACACCTCCATTTTGACTTCACACACCTACATTGTATGACTTCACACACCTCCATTCTATGACTTTACAAACCTCCATTCTGTGACTTCACACACCTCCATTCTGAGTTCACACACCTCAATTCTGTGACTTCACACACCTCAATTCTGGCTTCACACACCTCCATTCTATGACTTCCCACAATTCCTTTCTATGACTTCACACACCTCCATTCTTTGACTTCACACACCTCCATTGTGATTTCACACACCTCCATCCTATGACTTCACACACCTCCATTATGACTTCACATAGCTCCATTCTATGACTTCACACACCTCCATTCTGTGCCTTCACACACCTCCATTCTATGACTTAACACACCTTCATTCTTACTTCAAAAACATCCATTCTATGATCACACACTTCCATTCTATGACTTCACACACCTCCATTCTATAACTTCACACACCTCCATTCTGTGACTTCACACACCTCAATTCTGTGACTTCACACACCTCCATTATGACTTCACACACCTCCATTCTATGACTTCACACACCTCCATTCTATGACTTCACACCTCCATTCTGTGATTTCAGACACCTCCATTCTGAGTTCACACACCTCCATTCTGTGACTTCACACACCTCCAATCTGACTTCACACAGCTCCATTCTATGACTTCACACACCTCCATACTGTGATTTCACACACCTCCATTATATGATTTCACACACCTCCCTTGTGACTTCACACACCTCCATTGTATGACTTCACACAACTCCATTCTGACTTCACACACCTCCATTCTGTGACTTCACACACCTCCATTCCATGACTTCACACACCTCCATTCCATGACTTCACACACCTCCATTCGATGACTTCACACACCTCCATTCTATGATTTCACACACCTCCCTTGTGACTTCACACACCTCCATTCTATGACTCCACACAACTACATTCTGACTTCACACACCTCCATTCTGTGACTTCACACACCTTCATTCTCCGACTTCACACCCCTCCAATTTGACTTCACCCACCTCCATTCTGTGACTTCACAAACCTCCATTCTATGATTTCACACACCTCCATTCTATGACTTCACACAGCTCCATTTTATGACGTCACACACCTCCATTTTGACCTTACACACCTCCATTATGTGACTTCACACACCTCCCTTCTGTGACTTCACACACCTCCATTCTATGACTTCTCAAACCCCCATTCTGTGACTTCACACACATCCATTCTATGAATTCACACACCTCCATTCTGTCACTTCACACACCTCCATTCTATGACTTCACACACCTCCATTCTATGACTTCACACACCTCTATTCTATGACTTCGCACACCTCCATTCTGACATCACACACCTCCATTCTATGTCTTCATACCCGTCCATTCTGTGACTTCACACACCCCCATTCTATAACTTCACACACCTCCATTCTGTGACTTCACCAACCTCCATTCTGTGACTTCACACATCTTCATTCTGTGACTTCACACCCCTCCAATTTGACTTCACATACCTCCATTCTATGACTTCACAAACCTCCATTCTGTGACTTCACCCATCTCCATTCTATGACTTCACACACCTCCCTTCTGTGACTTCACACACCTCCATTCTATGACTTCATACACCTTCATTGTATGACTTCACACACCTCCATTCTGTGACTTCTCACACCTCCATTCTATGAATTCACACACCTCCATTCTGTCACTTCACACACGTCCATTCTATGACTTCACACACCTTCATTCTTACTTTAGAAACATCCATTCTATGACCTCACACACCTCCATTCTATGACTTCACAAACCTCCATCTGTGACTTCCCACACCTCCATTCTGAGTTCACACATCTCCATTCTGTGACTTCACACACCACCCTTCTGACTTCACACAATTCCCTTCTGTGACTTCACACACCTCCATTGTGAGTTCAGCCACTTCCATTCTGTGACTTCACACACCTCCATTCTGTTACTTCACACACCTCCATTCTGTGACTTCACACACCTCCATTCTATGACTTCACACACCTCCATTCTATGAATTCACACACTTCCATTCTGTGACTTCACACACCTCCATTGTATGACTTCACACACCTCTATTCTGTGACTTCACACACCTCCTTTCTGAGTTCACACAACTCCATTCTATGACTTCACACACCTGCATTGTGACTTCACCCACCTCCATTCTATGAGTTCACACACCTGCATTGTGACTTCACACACCTCCATTCTATGACTTCACACAACTCCATTCTGACTTCACACACCTCCATTCTGTGACTTCACACACCTCCATTCCATGACTTCACACACCTCCATTCGATGCCTTCACACACCTCCATTCTTTGACTTCACACACTTCCATTCTATGAGTTCACACACCTCCATTTGTGACTCTACACACCACCTTTTTGACTTCACACACCGCCATTCTGTGATTTCACACACTTCCATTCTGTGACTGCACACACCTTTATTGTTTGACTTCACACACCTCCATTCTTTGACTTCACACACCTCCTTTCCATGACTTCACACACTTCCATTCTAAGAGTTCACACACCTCCTTTCTGTGAGTTCACACACCTCCATTTTGACTTCACAAACCTCCATTCTATGACTTCATACACCTTCATTCTTATTTCAGAAATATCCATTATATGACTTCACGCACTTCCATTCTATGACTTCACAAATCTCCGTTCTGTGATATCACACACCTCCATTCTGAGTTCACGCACCTCCATTCTGTGAGTTCACACACCTCCATTCTGTGACTTAACACACCTCCATTCTATGACTTCACAGACCTCCATTCTGTGACTTCACACACCTTTATTGTTTGACTTCACACACCTCCATTCTGGGACTTCACACACCTCCATTTTGAGTTCACACACCTCCATTTTGTGACTTCACACACCTCCATTCTGTGACTTCACACACCTCCATTCTGTGACTACACACATCTCCATTCTGCGACTTCACACACCTCCATTCTATGACTTCACACACCTCCATTCTGTGACTTCACACACCTCAATTTTGACTTCACACACTTCCATCCTTTGACTTCACACACCTCCATTCTGTGACTTCACACACCAACATTGTTTGACTTCACACAACTCCCTTTTTTGGACTTCACACACCCCCATTCCATGACTTCACGCATCTCCATTTTATGAGTTCGCACACCTCCATTTTGACTTCACACACCTACATTGTATGACTTCACACACCTCCATTCTATGACTTTACAAACCTCCATTCTGTGACTTCACACACCTCCATTCTGAGTTCACACACCTCAATTCTGTGACTTCACACACCTCAATTCTGGCTTCACACACCTCCATTCTATGACTTCCCACAATTCCTTTCTATGACTTCACACACCTCCATTCTTTGACTTCACACACCTCCATTGTGATTTCACACACCTCCATCCTATGACTTCACACACCTCCATTATGACTTCACATAGCTCCATTCTATGACTTCACACACCTCCATTCTGTGCCTTCACACACCTCCATTCTATGACTTAACACACCTTCATTCTTACTTCAAAAACATCCATTCTATGATCACACACTTCCATTCTATGACTTCACACACCTCCATTCTATAACTTCACACACCTCCATTCTGTGACTTCACACACCTCAATTCTGTGACTTCACACACCTCCATTATGACTTCACACACCTCCATTCTATGACTTCACACACCTCCATTCTATGACTTCACACCTCCATTCTGTGATTTCAGACACCTCCATTCTGAGTTCACACACCTCCATTCTGTGACTTCACACACCTCCAATCTGACTTCACACAGCTCCATTCTATGACTTCACACACCTCCATACTGTGATTTCACACACCTCCATTATATGATTTCACACACCTCCCTTGTGACTTCACACACCTCCATTGTATGACTTCACACAACTCCATTCTGACTTCACACACCTCCATTCTGTGACTTCACACACCTCCATTCCATGACTTCACACACCTCCATTCCATGACTTCACACACCTCCATTCGATGACTTCACACACCTCCATTCTATGATTTCACACACCTCCCTTGTGACTTCACACACCTCCATTCTATGACTCCACACAACTACATTCTGACTTCACACACCTCCATTCTGTGACTTCACACACCTTCATTCTCCGACTTCACACCCCTCCAATTTGACTTCACCCACCTCCATTCTGTGACTTCACAAACCTCCATTCTATGATTTCACACACCTCCATTCTATGACTTCACACAGCTCCATTTTATGACGTCACACACCTCCATTTTGACCTTACACACCTCCATTATGTGACTTCACACACCTCCCTTCTGTGACTTCACACACCTCCATTCTATGACTTCTCAAACCCCCATTCTGTGACTTCACACACATCCATTCTATGAATTCACACACCTCCATTCTGTCACTTCACACACCTCCATTCTATGACTTCACACACCTCCATTCTACGACTTCACACACCTCTATTCTATGACTTCGCACACCTCCATTCTGACATCACACACCTCCATTCTATGTCTTCATACCCGTCCATTCTGTGACTTCACACACCCCCATTCTATAACTTCACACACCTCCATTCTGTGACTTCACCAACCTCCATTCTGTGACTTCACACATCTTCATTCTGTGACTTCACACCCCTCCAATTTGACTTCACATACCTCCATTCTATGACTTCACAAACCTCCATTCTGTGACTTCACCCATCTCCATTCTATGACTTCACACACCTCCCTTCTGTGACTTCACACACCTCCATTCTATGACTTCATACACCTTCATTGTATGACTTCACACACCTCCATTCTGTGACTTCTCACACCTCCATTCTATGAATTCACACACCTCCATTCTGTCACTTCACACACCTCCATTCTATGACTTCACACACCTTCATTCTTACTTTAGAAACATCCATTCTATGACCTCACACACCTCCATTCTATGACTTCACAAACCTCCATCTGTGACTTCCCACACCTCCATTCTGAGTTCACACATCTCCATTCTGTGACTTCACACACCACCCTTCTGACTTCACACAATTCCCTTCTGTGACTTCACACACCTCCATTGTGAGTTCAGCCACTTCCATTCTGTGACTTCACACACCTCCATTCTGTTACTTCACACACCTCCATTCTGTGACTTCACACACCTCCATTCTATGACTTCACACACCTCCATTCTATGAATTCACACACTTCCATTCTGTGACTTCACACACCTCCATTGTATGACTTCACACACCTCTATTCTGTGACTTCACACACCTCCTTTCTGAGTTCACACAACTCCATTCTATGACTTCACACACCTGCATTGTGACTTCACCCACCTCCATTCTATGAGTTCACACACCTGCATTGTGACTTCACACACCTCCATTCTATGACTTCACACAACTCCATTCTGACTTCACACACCTCCATTCTGTGACTTCACACACCTCCATTCCATGACTTCACACACCTCCATTCGATGCCTTCACACACCTCCATTCTTTGACTTCACACACTTCCATTCTATGAGTTCACACACCTCCATTTGTGACTCTACACACCACCTTTTTGACTTCACACACCGCCATTCTGTGATTTCACACACTTCCATTCTGTGACTGCACACACCTTTATTGTTTGACTTCACACACCTCCATTCTTTGACTTCACACACCTCCTTTCCATGACTTCACACACTTCCATTCTAAGAGTTCACACACCTCCTTTCTGTGAGTTCACACACCTCCATTTTGACTTCACAAACCTCCATTCTATGACTTCATACACCTTCATTCTTATTTCAGAAATATCCATTATATGACTTCACGCACTTCCATTCTATGACTTCACAAATCTCCGTTCTGTGATATCACACACCTCCATTCTGAGTTCACGCACCTCCATTCTGTGAGTTCACACACCTCCATTCTGTGACTTAACACACCTCCATTCTATGACTTCACAGACCTCCATTCTGTGACTTCACACACCTTTATTGTTTGACTTCACACACCTCCATTCTGGGACTTCACACACCTCCATTTTGAGTTCACACACCTCCATTTTGTGACTTCACACACCTCCATTCTGTGACTTCACACACCTCCATTCTGTGACTACACACATCTCCATTCTGCGACTTCACACACCTCCATTCTATGACTTCACACACCTCCATTCTGTGACTTCACACACCTCAATTTTGACTTCACACACTTCCATCCTTTGACTTCACACACCTCCATTCTGTGACTTCACACACCAACATTGTTTGACTTCACACAACTCCCTTTTTTGGACTTCACACACCCCCATTCCATGACTTCACGCATCTCCATTTTATGAGTTCGCACACCTCCATTTTGACTTCACACACCTCCATTGTATGACTTCACACACCTCCATTCTATGACTTTACAAACCTCCATTCTGTGACTTCACACACCTCCATTCTGAGTTCACACACCTCAATTCTGTGACTTCACACACCTCAATTCTGGCTTCACACACCTCCATTCTATGACTTCCCACAATTCCTTTCTATGACTTCACACACCTCCATTCTTTGACTTCACACACCTCCATTGTGATTTCACACACCTCCATCCTATGACTTCACACACCTCCATTATGACTTCACATAGCTCCATTCTATGACTTCACACACCTCCATTCTGTGCCTTCACACACCTCCATTCTATGACTTAACACACCTTCATTCTTACTTCAAAAACATCCATTCTATGATCACACACTTCCATTCTATGACTTCACACACCTCCATTCTATAACTTCACACACCTCCATTCTGTGACTTCACACACCTCAATTCTGTGACTTCACACACCTCCATTATGACTTCACACACCTCCATTCTATGACTTCACACACCTCCATTCTATGACTTCACACCTCCATTCTGTGATTTCAGACACCTCCATTCTGAGTTCACACACCTCCATTCTGTGACTTCACACACCTCCAATCTGACTTCACACAGCTCCATTCTATGACTTCACACACCTCCATACTGTGAT
>JANJXV010002044.1:0-52496 GCA_024803745.1 Megascapheus bottae
CACAGCTCCATTCTGTGACTTCTCACACCTCCATTCTGAATTCACACAGCTCCATTCTGTGACTTCTCAAAACTCCATTCTATGATATCACACACCTCCATACTATGACTTCACACAACTCCATCTATGACTTCACATACCTGCATTCTGACATCACACACCTCCATTCTATGACTTCACAGACCTCAAATCTCTGACTTAACTCACCTGCACTCTATGACTTCACACTCCTCCATTCTATGACTTCACAGACCTCCTTTCTATGCCTTCACACACCTCCATTCTTTGACTTCACACACCTCCATTCCATGTCTTCACATACATCCATTCTATGACTTCACACACCTCCATTCTATGAGTTCAAACACCTCCATTCTTTGACTTCACACACCTCCATTTTGACTTCACACACCTACATTCTGTGACTTCACACACCTCCATTTGTGACTTCACACACCACCATTTTGATTTCACACACCTCCATTCTGTGACTTCACACACCTCAATTCTTTGACTTCACACACCTCCATTTTGTCTTCACACACTTCCATTCTGGGACTTCACACACCTCAATTCTGTGACTTCACACACCACCATTGTTTGACTTCACACACCTCCAATCTTTGACTTCACACACCTCCATTCCACGACTTCACACAACTCCATTCTATGAGTTCAGAAACATCCATTCTATGAGTTCACACACCACAATTTTGTCTTCACACACCACAATTCTATGACTTCACACACCTTCATTCTTAATTCAGAAACATCCATTCTATGACTTTACACACCTCCATTCTATGACTTCAAAAACCTCCATTCTGTGACTTCACACACCTCCATTCTGAGTTCATACACCTTCATTCTGTGAGTTCTCACACCTCGAATCTGTGACTTCACACACGTCCTATCTGTGACTTCACACGTTCCATTCTATGACTTCACACACCTCCATTCTATGACTTCACACATCCATTTTGATTTCACACACCTCCAATATATGACTTCAAACACCTCAATTCTGTGACTTCACACACCTCCATTCTATGACTTCACACACCTTCATTCTTACTTCACAAACATATATTCTATGACTTCACACACCTCCATTCTATGACTTCACACACCTCCCTTTTTTGACTTCACACACCTCCATTCTGTGACTTCACACACCTCCATTCTGTGACTTCACACACCTCCATTCTGTGACTTCACACAGCTGCATTCTGTGACTTCACCCACCTCCATTCTGTGACTTCCCACACCTCCATTCTCCGACTTCACACCCCTCCAATTTGACTTCACATACCTCCATTCTATGACTTCACACACCTCCATTCTGTGACTTCACAAACCTCCATTCTATGATTTCACACACCTCCAATCTATGACTTCACACACCTACATTTTATGACGTCACACACCTCCATTTTGACTTCACACAACTCCATTATGTGACTCCACACACCTCCCGTCTGTGAATTCACACACCTCCATTCTATGACTTCACACACCTTCATTCTATGACTTCCCACACCTCCTTTCTATGAGTTCACACCTCCATTCTTACTTCACACACCTCCATTATGTGACTTCACACACCTCCATTATATGACGTCACACAACTCCGTCCTATGACTTCACACACATTCATTCTATGACTTCACACACCTCCATTCTGTGACTTCACACACCTCCATTCTATGACTTCACACACCTTCATTCTTACTTCACAAACATATATTCTATGACTTCACACACCTCCATTCTATGACTTCACACACCTCCCTTCTTTGACTTCACACACCTCCATTCTGTGACTTCACACACCTCCATTCTGTGAATTCACACAGCTCCATTCTGTGACTTCACACACCTCCATTCTCCGACTTCACACACCTCCATTCTATGACTTCACACATCCATTTTGATTTCACACAACTCCAATATATAACTTCAAACACCTCAATTCTGTGACTTCACACACCTCCATTCTACGAATTCATACCCGTCCATTCTGTGACTTCACACACCTCCATTCTGTGACTTCACCCACCTCCATTCTGTGACTTCCCACACCTCCATTCTCCGACTTCACACCCCTCCAATTTGACTTCACATACCTCCATTCTATGACTTCACACACCTCCATTCTGTGACTTCACAAACCTCCATTCTATGATTTCACACACCTCCAATCTATGACTTCACACACCTACATTTTATGACGTCACACACCTCCATTTTGACTTCACACTCCTCCATTATGTGACTCCACACACCTCCCTTCTGTGACTTCACACACCTCCATTCTATGACTTCACACACCTTCATTGTATGAGTTCACACACCTCCATTCTATTACTTCACACACTTCCATTCTATGATTTCACATACATCCATGCTATGACTTCACACACCTCCATTCTGTGACTTCACACACCTCCATTCTGTGTCTTCACACAGCTGCATTCTGTGACTTCACACACCTCCATTCTATGACTTCACACACCTCCATTCTATGACTTCACACATCCATTTTGACTTCACACAACTCCAATATATAACTTCAAACACCTCAATTCTGTGACTTCACACACCTCCATTCTATGAATTCATACCCGTCCATTCTGTGACTTCACACACCTCCATTCTTTGACTTCACACACCTCCATTCTGTGACTTCACCCACCTCCATTCTGTGACTTCCCATACCTCCATTCTCCGACTTCACACCCCTCCAATTTGACTTCACATACCTCCATTCTATGACTTCACACACCTCCATTCTGTGACTTCACAAACCTCCATTCTATGATTTCACACACCTCCAATCTATGACTTCACACACCTCCATTCTGTGACTTCACACACCTCCATTCTATGACTTCACACACCTCAACTCTGTGACTTCACAAACCTTCATTCTATGATTTCACACACCTCCATTCTATGACTTCACACACCTCCATTTTAGGACATCACACACCCTCCATTTTGACTTCACACACCTCCATTCTGTGACTTCACACACCTCCATACTATGAATTCACACACTTCCATTGTGACGTCACACACCTCTATTCTATGAGTTCACACACCTCCGTTCTCTGACTTCCCACACCTCCTTTCTATGACTTCACCCAGGTCTATTCTATGGCTTCACACCTCCATTCTGACTTCACACACCTCCATTCTGTGACTTCACACACCTCCATTATATGATATCACACACCTCCATTCTATGACTTCACACACCTCCATTCTATGACTTCACACAACTCCATTCTGTGGCTTCACACACCTCCATTCTGTGACTTCACAGACCTCCATTCTTTGACTTCCCACACCTCCATTCTGAGTTTACACACCTCCATTCTATGATTTCACACACCTCCATTCTTTGATGTCACACACCTCCATTCTATGACTTCACACAGCTCCATTCTGTGACTTCTCAAAACTCCATTCTATGATATCACACACCTCCATACTATGACTTCACACAACTCCATCTATGACTTCACATACCTGCATTCTGACATCACACACCTCCATTCTATGACTTCACAGACCTCGAATCTGTGACTTAACTCACCTGCACTCTATGACTTCACACTCCTCCATTCTATGACTTCACAGACCTCCTTTCTATGCCTTCACACACCTCCATTCTTTGACTTCACACACCTCCATTCCATGACTTCACACACATCCATTCTATGACTTCACACACCTCCATTCTATGAGTTCACACACCTCCATTTTTTGACTTCACACACCTCCATTTTGACTTCACACACCTATATTCTGTGACTTCACACACCTGCATTAGTGACTTCACACACCACCATTTTGATTTCACACAACTCCATTATGTGACTTCACACAACTCAATTCTTTGACTTCACACACCTCCGTTTTGACTTCACACACTTCCATTCTGGGACTTCACACACCTCAATTCTGTGACTTCACACACCACCATTGTTTGACTTCACACACCTCCATTCTTTGACTTCACACAACTCCATTCCACGACTTCACACAACTCCATTCTATGAGTTCAGAAACATCCATTCTATGAGTTCACACACCACAATTTTGTCTTCACACACCACCATTCTATGACTTCACACACCTTCATTCTTAATTCAGAAACATCCATTCTATCACTTCACACACCTGCATTCTATGACTTCAAAAACCTCCATTCTGTGACTTCACACACCTCCATTCTGAGTTCACCCACCTCCATTCATTGACTTCACACACCTCCATTCTGACTTCACGCACCTCCATTCTATGACTTTACACACTTCCATTCTATGACTTCACACACCTCCATTCTGTGACTTCACCCACCTTCATTATATGACTTCACACACCTCCATTCTATGACTTCACACACCTCTATTCTATGATTTAACACATCCATTTTGACTTCACACACATAAGATATATGACTTCAAACACCTCAATTCTGTGACTTCACACACCTCCATTCTATGACTTCATACCCGTCCATTCTGTGACTTCACACACCTCCATTCTATGACTTCATACCCGTCCATTCTATGACTTCACACACCTACATTTTTTGACGTCACACACCTCCATTTTGACTTCACCCACCTCCATTCTGTGACTTCTCACACCTCCATTCTCCGACTTCACACCCCTCCAATTTGACTTCATATACCTCCATTCTATGACTTCACACACCTCCATTCTGTGACTTCACAAACCTCCATTCTATGATTTCACACACCTCCAATCTATGACTTCACACACCTACATTTTTTGACGTCACACACCTCCATTTTGACTTCACACACCTCCATTATGTGACTCCACACACCCCCCTCTGTGACTTCACACACCTCCATTCTATGACTTCACACACCTTCATTGTATGAGTTCACACACCTCCATTCTATGACTTCACACACTTCCATTCTATGATTTCACATACCTCCATGCTATGACTTCACACACCTCCATTCTGTGACTTCACCCACCTCCATTCTATGACTTCACACACCTCCATTCTGAATTCACACAGCTCCATTCTGTGACTTCTCACACCTCCATTCTGAATTCACACAGCTCCATTCTGTGACTTCTCAAAACTCCATTCTATGATATCACACACCTCCATACTATGACTTCACACAACTCCATCTATGACTTCACATACCTGCATTCTGACATCACACACCTCCATTCTATGACTTCACAGACCTCAAATCTCTGACTTAACTCACCTGCACTCTATGACTTCACACTCCTCCATTCTATGACTTCACAGACCTCCTTTCTATGCCTTCACACACCTCCATTCTTTGACTTCACACACCTCCATTCCATGTCTTCACATACATCCATTCTATGACTTCACACACCTCCATTCTATGAGTTCAAACACCTCCATTCTTTGACTTCACACACCTCCATTTTGACTTCACACACCTACATTCTGTGACTTCACACACCTCCATTTGTGACTTCACACACCACCATTTTGATTTCACACACCTCCATTCTGTGACTTCACACACCTCAATTCTTTGACTTCACACACCTCCATTTTGTCTTCACACACTTCCATTCTGGGACTTCACACACCTCAATTCTGTGACTTCACACACCACCATTGTTTGACTTCACACACCTCCAATCTTTGACTTCACACACCTCCATTCCACGACTTCACACAACTCCATTCTATGAGTTCAGAAACATCCATTCTATGAGTTCACACACCACAATTTTGTCTTCACACACCACAATTCTATGACTTCACACACCTTCATTCTTAATTCAGAAACATCCATTCTATGACTTTACACACCTCCATTCTATGACTTCAAAAACCTCCATTCTGTGACTTCACACACCTCCATTCTGAGTTCATACACCTTCATTCTGTGAGTTCTCACACCTCGAATCTGTGACTTCACACACCTCCTATCTGTGACTTCACACGTTCCATTCTATGACTTCACACACCTCCATTCTATGACTTCACACATCCATTTTGATTTCACACACCTCCAATATATGACTTCAAACACCTCAATTCTGTGACTTCACACACCTCCATTCTATGACTTCACACACCTTCATTCTTACTTCACAAACATATATTCTATGACTTCACACACCTCCATTCTATGACTTCACACACCTCCCTTTTTTGACTTCACACACCTCCATTCTGTGACTTCACACACCTCCATTCTGTGACTTCACACACCTCCATTCTGTGACTTCACACAGCTGCATTCTGTGACTTCACCCACCTCCATTCTGTGACTTCCCACACCTCCATTCTCCGACTTCACACCCCTCCAATTTGACTTCACATACCTCCATTCTATGACTTCACACACCTCCATTCTGTGACTTCACAAACCTCCATTCTATGATTTCACACACCTCCAATCTATGACTTCACACACCTACATTTTATGACGTCACACACCTCCATTTTGACTTCACACAACTCCATTATGTGACTCCACACACCTCCCGTCTGTGAATTCACACACCTCCATTCTATGACTTCACACACCTTCATTCTATGACTTCCCACACCTCCTTTCTATGAGTTCACACCTCCATTCTTACTTCACACACCTCCATTATGTGACTTCACACACCTCCATTATATGACGTCACACAACTCCGTCCTATGACTTCACACACCTTCATTCTATGACTTCACACACCTCCATTCTGTGACTTCACACACCTCCATTCTATGACTTCACACACCTTCATTCTTACTTCACAAACATATATTCTATGACTTCACACACCTCCATTCTATGACTTCACACACCTCCCTTCTTTGACTTCACACACCTCCATTCTGTGACTTCACACACCTCCATTCTGTGAATTCACACAGCTCCATTCTGTGACTTCACACACCTCCATTCTCCGACTTCACACACCTCCATTCTATGACTTCACACATCCATTTTGATTTCACACAACTCCAATATATAACTTCAAACACCTCAATTCTGTGACTTCACACACCTCCATTCTATGAATTCATACCCGTCCATTGTGTGACTTCACACACCTCCATTCTGTGACTTCACCCACCTCCATTCTGTGACTTCCCACACCTCCATTCTCCGACTTCACACCCCTCCAATTTGACTTCACATACCTCCATTCTATGACTTCACACACCTCCATTCTGTGACTTCACAAACCTCCATTCTATGATTTCACACACCTCCAATCTATGACTTCACACACCTACATTTTATGACGTCACACACCTCCATTTTGACTTCACACTCCTCCATTATGTGACTCCACACACCTCCCTTCTGTGACTTCACACACCTCCATTCTATGACTTCACACACCTTCATTGTATGAGTTCACACACCTCCATTCTATTACTTCACACACTTCCATTCTATGATTTCACATACATCCATGCTATGACTTCACACACCTCCATTCTGTGACTTCACACACCTCCATTCTGTGTCTTCACACAGCTGCATTCTGTGACTTCACACACCTCCATTCTATGACTTCACACACCTCCATTCTATGACTTCACACATCCATTTTGACTTCACACAACTCCAATATATAACTTCAAACACCTCAATTCTGTGACTTCACACACCTCCATTCTATGAATTCATACCCGTCCATTCTGTGACTTCACACACCTCCATTCTTTGACTTCACACACCTCCATTCTGTGACTTCACCCACCTCCATTCTGTGACTTCCCATACCTCCATTCTCCGACTTCACACCCCTCCAATTTGACTTCACATACCTCCATTCTATGACTTCACACACCTCCATTCTGTGACTTCACAAACCTCCATTCTATGATTTCACACACCTCCAATCTATGACTTCACACACCTCCATTCTGTGACTTCACACACCTCCATTCTATGACTTCACACACCTCAACTCTGTGACTTCACAAACCTTCATTCTATGATTTCACACACCTCCATTCTATGACTTCACACACCTCCATTTTAGGACATCACACACCTCCATTTTGACTTCACACACCTCCATTCTGTGACTTCACACACCTCCATACTATGAATTCACACACTTCCATTGTGACGTCACACACCTCTATTCTATGAGTTCACACACCTCCGTTCTCTGACTTCCCACACCTCCTTTCTATGACTTCACCCAGGTCTATTCTATGGCTTCACACCTCCATTCTGACTTCACACACCTCCATTCTGTGACTTCACACACCTCCATTATATGATATCACACACCTCCATTCTATGACTTCACACACCTCCATTCTATGACTTCACACAACTCCATTCTGTGGCTTCACACACCTCCATTCTGTGACTTCACAGACCTCCATTCTTTGACTTCCCACACCTCCATTCTGAGTTTACACACCTCCATTCTATGATTTCACACACCTCCATTCTTTGATGTCACACACCTCCATTCTATGACTTCACACAGCTCCATTCTGTGACTTCTCAAAACTCCATTCTATGATATCACACACCTCCATACTATGACTTCACACAACTCCATCTATGACTTCACATACCTGCATTCTGACATCACACACCTCCATTCTATGACTTCACAGACCTCGAATCTGTGACTTAACTCACCTGCACTCTATGACTTCACACTCCTCCATTCTATGACTTCACAGACCTCCTTTCTATGCCTTCACACACCTCCATTCTTTGACTTCACACACCTCCATTCCATGACTTCACACACATCCATTCTATGACTTCACACACCTCCATTCTATGAGTTCACACACCTCCATTTTTTGACTTCACACACCTCCATTTTGACTTCACACACCTATATTCTGTGACTTCACACACCTGCATTAGTGACTTCACACACCACCATTTTGATTTCACACAACTCCATTATGTGACTTCACACAACTCAATTCTTTGACTTCACACACCTCCGTTTTGACTTCACACACTTCCATTCTGGGACTTCACACACCTCAATTCTGTGACTTCACACACCACCATTGTTTGACTTCACACACCTCCATTCTTTGACTTCACACAACTCCATTCCACGACTTCACACAACTCCATTCTATGAGTTCAGAAACATCCATTCTATGAGTTCACACACCACAATTTTGTCTTCACACACCACCATTCTATGACTTCACACACCTTCATTCTTAATTCAGAAACATCCATTCTATCACTTCACACACCTGCATTCTATGACTTCAAAAACCTCCATTCTGTGACTTCACACACCTCCATTCTGAGTTCACCCACCTCCATTCATTGACTTCACACACCTCCATTCTGACTTCACGCACCTCCATTCTATGACTTTACACACTTCCATTCTATGACTTCACACACCTCCATTCTGTGACTTCACCCACCTTCATTATATGACTTCACACACCTCCATTCTATGACTTCACACACCTCTATTCTATGATTTAACACATCCATTTTGACTTCACACACATAAGATATATGACTTCAAACACCTCAATTCTGTGACTTCACACACCTCCATTCTATGACTTCATACCCGTCCATTCTGTGACTTCACACACCTCCATTCTATGACTTCACACACTTCCATTCTGTGACTTCACACACCTCCATTCTGTGACTTCACACACCTCTATTCTCCGACTTCACACCACTCCAATTTGACTTCACATACCTCCATTCTATGACTTCACAAACCTCCATTCTGTGACGTCACACAACTCCATTCTGTGACTTCACAAACCTCCATTCTAGAATTTCACACACCTCCATTCTATGACTTCACACACCTCCAGGTTATGACGTCACACACCTCCATTTTGACTTCACACACCTCCATTATGTGACTTCACACACCTCCCTTCTGTGTCTTCACACACCTCCATTCTATGACTTCACACACCTTCATTCTGTGACTTCACACACCTCTATTCTGTGACTTCACACACTTCCATTCTATGATTTCACATACCTCCATGCTGTAACTTCTCAAACCTCCATTCTGTGACTTCACACACCTCCATTCTGAGTTCACACACGTACATTCTGTGACTTCACGAACCTCCATTCTATGATTTCACACAGCTCCATTCTATGACTTCACACACCTCCATTTTATGACGTCACACACCTTCATTTTGACTTCTCACACCTCCATTCTGTGACTTTACACACCTCCATTCTATGACGTCACACACTTCCTTTGTGACGTCACACACCACCATTCTATGAGTTCACACACCTCCATTCTATGACCTCACACACCCTCATTCTGTGATTTCACGCACCTCCATTCTATGACTTCACACTCCTCCATTCTACGACTTCCCAAATCTCTTTCTATGACTTCACCCACCTCCATTTTATGACTTCACACACCTGCATTCTGTGACTTCACACACCTCCATTCTATGACCTCACACACCCTCATTCTGTGATTTCACGCACCTCCATTCTATCACTTCACACACCCATTTTGACTTCACACACCTCCAATATATGACTTCAAACACCTCAATTCTGTGACTTCACACACCTCCATTCTATGACTTCATACCGTCCATTCTGTGACTTCACACACCTCCATTCTATGACTTCACACACTTCAATTCTATGACTTCACACACCTCCATTCTTTGACTTCACACACCTCCATTCTGTGACTTCACCCACCTCCATTCTGTGACTTCCCATACCTCCATTCTCCGACTTCACACCCCTCCAATTTGACTTCACATACCTCCATTCTATGACTTCACACACCTCCATTCTGTGACTTCACAAACCTCCATTCTATGATTTCACACACCTCCAATCTATGACTTCACACACCTCCATTCTGTGACTTCACACACCTCCATTCTATGACTTCACACACCTCAACTCTGTGACTTCACAAACCTTCATTCTATGATTTCACACACCTCCATTCTATGACTTCACACACCTCCATTTTAGGACATCACACACCTCCATTTTGACTTCACACACCTCCATTCTGTGACTTCACACACCTCCATACTATGAATTCACACACTTCCATTGTGACGTCACACACCTCTATTCTATGAGTTCACACACCTCCATTCTCTGACTTCCCACACCTCCTTTCTATGACTTCACCCAGGTCTATTCTATGGCTTCACACCTCCATTCTGACTTCACACACCTCCATTCTGTGACTTCACACACCTCCATTATATGATATCACACACCTCCATTCTATGACTTCACACACCTCCATTCTATGACTTCACACAACTCCATTCTGTGGCTTCACACACCTCCATTCTGTGACTTCACAGACCTCCATTCTTTGACTTCCCACACCTCCATTCTGAGTTTACACACCTCCATTCTATGATTTCACACACCTCCATTCTTTGATGTCACACACCTCCATTCTATGACTTCACACAGCTCCATTCTGTGACTTCTCAAAACTCCATTCTATGATATCACACACCTCCATACTATGACTTCACACAACTCCATCTATGACTTCACATACCTGCATTCTGACATCACACACCTCCATTCTATGACTTCACAGACCTCGAATCTGTGACTTAACTCACCTGCACTCTATGACTTCACACTCCTCCATTCTATGACTTCACAGACCTCCTTTCTATGCCTTCACACACCTCCATTCTTTGACTTCACACACCTCCATTCCATGACTTCACACACATCCATTCTATGACTTCACACACCTCCATTCTATGAGTTCACACACCTCCATTTTTTGACTTCACACACCTCCATTTTGACTTCACACACCTATATTCTGTGACTTCACACACCTGCATTAGTGACTTCACACACCACCATTTTGATTTCACACAACTCCATTATGTGACTTCACACAACTCAATTCTTTGACTTCACACACCTCCGTTTTGACTTCACACACTTCCATTCTGGGACTTCACACACCTCAATTCTGTGACTTCACACACCACCATTGTTTGACTTCACACACCTCCATTCTTTGACTTCACACAACTCCATTCCACGACTTCACACAACTCCATTCTATGAGTTCAGAAACATCCATTCTATGAGTTCACACACCACAATTTTGTCTTCACACACCACCATTCTATGACTTCACACACCTTCATTCTTAATTCAGAAACATCCATTCTATCACTTCACACACCTGCATTCTATGACTTCAAAAACCTCCATTCTGTGACTTCACACACCTCCATTCTGAGTTCACCCACCTCCATTCATTGACTTCACACACCTCCATTCTGACTTCACGCACCTCCATTCTATGACTTTACACACTTCCATTCTATGACTTCACACACCTCCATTCTGTGACTTCACCCACCTTCATTATATGACTTCACACACCTCCATTCTATGACTTCACACACCTCTATTCTATGATTTAACACATCCATTTTGACTTCACACACATAAGATATATGACTTCAAACACCTCAATTCTGTGACTTCACACACCTCCATTCTATGACTTCATACCCGTCCATTCTGTGACTTCACACACCTCCATTCTATGACTTCACACACTTCCATTCTGTGACTTCACACACCTCCATTCTGTGACTTCACACACCTCTATTCTCCGACTTCACACCACTCCAATTTGACTTCACATACCTCCATTCTATGACTTCACAAACCTCCATTCTGTGACGTCACACAACTCCATTCTGTGACTTCACAAACCTCCATTCTAGAATTTCACACACCTCCATTCTATGACTTCACACACCTCCAGTTTATGACGTCACACACCTCCATTTTGACTTCACACACCTCCATTATGTGACTTCACACACCTCCCTTCTGTGTCTTCACACACCTCCATTCTATGACTTCACACACCTTCATTCTGTGACTTCACACACCTCTATTCTATGACTTCACACACTTCCATTCTATGATTTCACATACCTCCATGCTGTAACTTCTCAAACCTCCATTCTGTGACTTCACACACCTCCATTCTGAGTTCACACACGTACATTCTGTGACTTCACGAACCTCCATTCTATGATTTCACACAGCTCCATTCTATGACTTCACACACCTCCATTTTATGACGTCACACACCTTCATTTTGACTTCTCACACCTCCATTCTGTGACTTTACACACCTCCATTCTATGACGTCACACACTTCCTTTGTGACGTCACACACCACCATTCTATGAGTTCACACACCTCCATTCTATGACCTCACACACCCTCATTCTGTGATTTCACGCACCTCCATTCTATGACTTCACACTCCTCCATTCTACGACTTCCCAAATCTCTTTCTATGACTTCACCCACCTCCATTTTATGACTTCACACACCTGCATTCTGTGACTTCACACACCTCCATTCTATGACCTCACACACCCTCATTCTGTGATTTCACGCACCTCCATTCTATCACTTCACACACCCATTTTGACTTCACACACCTCCAATATATGACTTCAAACACCTCAATTCTGTGACTTCACACACCTCCATTCTATGACTTCATACCGTCCATTCTGTGACTTCACACACCTCCATTCTATGACTTCACACACTTCAATTCTATGACTTCACACACCTCCATTCTTTGACTTCACACACCTCCATTCTGTGACTTCACCCTCCTCCATTCTGTGACTTCCCATACCTCCATTCTCCGACTTCACACCCCTCCAATTTGACTTCACATACCTCCATTCTATGACTTCACACACCTCCATTCTGTGACTTCACAAACCTCCATTCTATGATTTCACACACCTCCAATCTATGACTTCACACACCTCCATTCTGTGACTTCACACACCTCCATTCTATGACTTCACACACCTCAACTCTGTGACTTCACAAACCTTCATTCTATGATTTCACACACCTCCATTCTATGACTTCACACACCTCCATTTTAGGACATCACACACCTCCATTTTGACTTCACACACCTCCATTCTGTGACTTCACACACCTCCATACTATGAATTCACACACTTCCATTGTGACGTCACACACCTCTATTCTATGAGTTCACACACCTCCATTCTCTGACTTCCCACACCTCCTTTCTATGACTTCACCCAGGTCTATTCTATGGCTTCACACCTCCATTCTGACTTCACACACCTCCATTCTGTGACTTCACACACCTCCATTATATGATATCACACACCTCCATTCTATGACTTCACACACCTCCATTCTATGACTTCACACAACTCCATTCTGTGGCTTCACACACCTCCATTCTGTGACTTCACAGACCTCCATTCTTTGACTTCCCACACCTCCATTCTGAGTTTACACACCTCCATTCTATGATTTCACACACCTCCATTCTTTGATGTCACACACCTCCATTCTATGACTTCACACAGCTCCATTCTGTGACTTCTCAAAAATCCATTCTATGATATCACACACCTCCATACTATGACTTCACACTACTCCATCTATGACTTCACATACCTGCATTCTGACATCACACACCTCCATTCTATGACTTCACAGACCTCGAATCTGTGACTTAACTCACCTGCACTCTATGACTTCACACTCCTCCATTCTATGACTTCACAGACCTCCTTTCTATGCCTTCACACACCTCCATTCTTTGACTTCACACACCTCCATTCCATGACTTCACACACATCCATTCTATGACTTCACACACCTCCATTCTATGAGTTCACACACCTCCATTTTTTGACTTCACACACCTCCATTTTGACTTCACACACCTATATTCTGTGACTTCACACACCTGCATTAGTGACTTCACACACCACCATTTTGATTTCACACAACTCCATTATGTGACTTCACACAACTCAATTCTTTGACTTCACACACCTCCGTTTTGACTTCACACACTTCCATTCTGGGACTTCACACACCTCAATTCTGTGACTTCACACACCACCATTGTTTGACTTCACACACCTCCATTCTTTGACTTCACACAACTCCATTCCACGACTTCACACAACTCCATTCTATGAGTTCAGAAACATCCATTCTATGAGTTCACACACCACAATTTTGTCTTCACACACCACCATTCTATGACTTCACACACCTTCATTCTTAATTCAGAAACATCCATTCTATCACTTCACACACCTGCATTCTATGACTTCAAAAACCTCCATTCTGTGACTTCACACACCTCCATTCTGAGTTCACCCACCTCCATTCATTGACTTCACACACCTCCATTCTGACTTCACGCACCTCCATTCTATGACTTTACACACTTCCATTCTATGACTTCACACACCTCCATTCTGTGACTTCACCCACCTTCATTATATGACTTCACACACCTCCATTCTATGACTTCACACACCTCTATTCTATGATTTAACACATCCATTTTGACTTCACACACATAAGATATATGACTTCAAACACCTCAATTCTGTGACTTCACACACCTCCATTCTATGACTTCATACCCGTCCATTCTGTGACTTCACACACCTCCATTCTATGACTTCACACACTTCCATTCTGTGACTTCACACACCTCCATTCTGTGACTTCACACACCTCTATTCTCCGACTTCACACCACTCCAATTTGACTTCACATACCTCCATTCTATGACTTCACAAACCTCCATTCTGTGACGTCACACAACTCCATTCTGTGACTTCACAAACCTCCATTCTAGAATTTCACACACCTCCATTCTATGACTTCACACACCTCCAGTTTATGACGTCACACACCTCCATTTTGACTTCACACACCTCCATTATGTGACTTCACACACCTCCCTTCTGTGTCTTCACACACCTCCATTCTATGACTTCACACACCTTCATTCTGTGACTTCACACACCTCTATTCTATGACTTCACACACTTCCATTCTATGATTTCACATACCTCCATGCTGTAACTTCTCAAACCTCCATTCTGTGACTTCACACACCTCCATTCTGAGTTCACACACGTCCATTCTGTGACTTCACGAACCTCCATTCTATGATTTCACACAGCTCCATTCTATGACTTCACACACCTCCATTTTATGACGTCACACACCTTCATTTTGACTTCTCACACCTCCATTCTGTGACTTTACACACCTCCATTCTATGACGTCACACACTTCCTTTGTGACGTCACACACCACCATTCTATGAGTTCACACACCTCCATTCTATGACCTCACACACCCTCATTCTGTGATTTCACGCACCTCCATTCTATGACTTCACACTCCTCCATTCTACGACTTCCCAAATCTCTTTCTATGACTTCACCCACCTCCATTTTATGACTTCACACACCTGCATTCTGTGACTTCACACACCTCCATTCTATGACCTCACACACCCTCATTCTGTGATTTCACGCACCTCCATTCTATCACTTCACACACCCATTTTGACTTCACACACCTCCAATATATGACTTCAAACACCTCAATTCTGTGACTTCACACACCTCCATTCTATGACTTCATACCGTCCATTCTGTGACTTCACACACCTCCATTCTATGACTTCACACACTTCAATTCTATGACTTCACACACCTCCATTCTGTGATTTTACACACCTCCATTCTGATTTCACACACCTCCATTATGTGACGTCACACACCTCCATACTGTGACTTCCCACACCTCCATTCTGTGACTTCACACACCTCCATTATATGATTTCACACACCCCATTTCTATGACTTCACCCAGCTCCATTCTATGACTTCACACCTCCATTCTGACTTCACACACATCCATTCTGTGACTTCACAGACCTCCATTATATGACTTCACACACCTCCATTCTATGTCTTCACACACCTCCATTCCATGATTTCACACACCTCCATTCTTTGACGTCACACACCTCCATTCTATGACTTCACACAACTTCATTCTTACTTTACAAACATCCATTCTATAACTTCACACACCTCCATTCTGCGATTTCACACACCTCAATTCTGAGATGTCACACCTCCATTCTATGAATTCACACACCTCCATTCTGTGATTTCACACACCTCAATTCTATGACTTCACACAACTCCATTCTGTGACTTCACAAATCTCCATTCTGAGTTCACACACCTCCATTCTGTGACTTCACACACCTCCATTGTGTGACTTCACACACCTCCATTCTATGACTTCACACACCTCCATTCTGTGACTTCACAAACCTCCATTCTACGATTTCACACTCCTCCAATCTATGACTTCACACACCTCCATTTTATGACGTCACACACCTCCATTTTGATTTCTCACACCTCCATTATGTGACTTCACACACCTCTCTTCTGTGACTTCACACACCTCCATTCTATGACTTCACACACCTTCATTGTATGACTTCGCACACCTCCATTCTATGACTTCACACACTTCCATTCTATGATTTCACATACCTTCATACGATGACTTCACACACCTCCATTCTGAGTTCACAAACCGCCATTCTGTGACTTCACAAACCTCTATTCTAAGATTTCACACACCTCCATTCTATGACTTCTCACACCTCCATTTTAGGACGTCACACACCTCCATTTTGACTTCACACACTTCCATTCTGTGACTTCACACACCTCCATTCTATGACTTCACACACTTCCATTGGGACGTCAGACACCTCCATTCTATGAGTTCACACACCTACATTCTATGACTTCACACACCTTCATTCGACTTCACACACCTCCATTCTATGACTTCACAGACCTCGAATCTGTAACTTCACTCACCTCCAATCTATGACTTCACACTCCTCCATTCTATGACTTCCCACACCTCCTTTCTATGACTTCACACCTCCATTCTGACTTCACACACCTCCATTATGTGACTTCACACACCTCCATTATATGTCACAAAACTCCGTTCTATGACTTCACACACCTCCATTCTATGACTTCACACACCTCCATTCTGTGACTTCACACACCTCCATTCTATGACTTCACACACCTTCATTCTTACTTTTCAAACATATATTCTATGACTTCACACACCTCCATTCTATGACTTCACACACCTCCATTCTTTGACTTCACACACCTCCATTCTGTGACTTCACACACCTCCATTCTGTGACTTCACACAGCTCCATTCTGTGACTTCAAACACCTCCATTCTCCGACTTCACACACCTCCATTCTATGACTTCACACATCCATTTTGACTTCACACAACTCCAATATATAACTTCAAACACCTCAATTCTGTGACTTCACACACCTCCATTCTATGAATTCATACCCGTCCATTCTGTGACTTCACACACCTCCATTCTTTGACTTCACACACCTCCATTCTGTGACTTCACCCACCTCCATTCTGTGACTTCCCACACCTCCATTCTCCGACTTCACACCCCTCCAATTTGACTTCACATACCTCCATTCGGTGACTTCACACACCTCCATTCTGTGACTTCACAAACCTCCATTCTATGATTTCACACACCTCCAATCTATGACTTCATACACCTACATTTTGAATTCACACACCTCCATTATGTGACTCCACACACCTCCCTTCTGTGACTTCACACACCTCCATTCTATGACTTCACACACTTTCATTTTATGACTTCACACACCTCCATTCTATGACTTCACACACTTCCATTCTATGATTTCACATACCTCCATGCTATGACTTCACACACCTCCATTCTGTGACTTCACACACCTCCATTCTATGACTTCACACACCTCCATTCTGTGACTACACAAACCTTCATTCTATGATTTCACACACCTCCATTCTATGGCTTCACACACCTCCATTCTTTGACTTCACACACCTCCATTCTGTGACGTCTCACACCTCCATACTGTGACTTCCCACACATCCATTCTGTGACTTCACACACCTCCATTATATGACTGCACACACCTCCATTCTATGTCTTCACACACCTCCATTCCATGATTTCACACACTTCCATTCTTTGTCGTCACACACCTCCATTCTATGACTTCACACAACTTCATTCTTACATTACAAACATCCATTCTATAACTTCACACACCTCCGTTCTGCGATTTCACACCCCTCCATTCTGAGATGTCACACCTCCATTCTATGAATTCATACACCTCCATTCCGTGATTTCACACACCTCAATTCTATGACGTCACACAACTCCATTCTGTGACTTCACAAATCTCCATTCTGAGTTCACACACCTCCATTCTGTGACTTCACACACCTCCATTCTGTGACTTCACACACCTCCATTCTATGACTTCACACACCTCCATTCTGTGACTTCACAAACCTCCATTCTACGATTTCACACTCCTCCAATCTATGACTTCACACACCTCCATTTTATGACTTCACACACCTCCATCCTTTCACTTCACACACCTCCATTCTGTGACTTCACAGACCTCCATTCTGTGACTTCACACAGCTCCATTCTGTGACTTCACACACCTCCATTCTCCGACTTCACACACCTCCATTCTATGACTTCACACATCCATTTTGACTTCACACAACTCCAATATATAACTTCAAACACCTCAATTCTGTGACTTCACACACCTCCATTCTATGAATTCATACCCGTCCATTCTGTGACTTCACACACCTCCAGTCTTTGACTTCACACACCTCCATTCTGTGACTTCACCCACCTCCATTCAGTGACTTCCCACACCTCCATTCTCCGACTTCACACCCCTCCAATTTGACTTCACATACCTCCATTCTATGACTTCACACACCTCCATTCTGTGACTTCACAAACCTCCATTCTATGATTTCACACACCTCCAATCTATGACTTCACACACCTACATTTTATGATGTCAAACACCTCCATTTTGACTTCACACACCTCCATTATGTGACTCCACACACCTCCCTTCTGTGACTTCACACACCTCCATTCTATGACTTCACACAGTTTCATTGTATGACTTCACACACCTCCATTCTATGACTTCACACACTTCCATTCTATGATTTCACATACCTCCATGCTATGACTTCACACACCTCCATTCTGTGACTTTTCACTCTTCCATTCTATGACTTCACACACCTCCATTCTGTGACTTCACAAACCTTCATTCTATGATTTCACACACCTCCATTCTATGGCCTCACACACCTCCATTCTTTGACTTCACACACCTCCATTCTGTGACGTCACACACCTCCATACTGTGACTTCCCACACATCAATTCTGTGACTTCACACACCTCCATTATATGACTGCACACACCTCCATTCTATGTCTTCACACACCTCCATTCCATGATTTCACACACCTCCATTCTTTGACGTCACACACCTCCATTCTATGACTTCACACAACTTCATTCTTACTTTAAAAACATCCATTCTATAACTTCACACACCTCCGTTCTGCGATTTCACACACCTCATTTCTGAGCTGTCACACCTCCATTCTATGAATTCACACACCTCCATTCTGTGATTTCACACACCTCAATTCTATGACTTCACACAACTCCTTTCTGTGACTTCACAAATCTCCATTCTGAGTTCACACACCTCCATTCTGTGACTTCACACACCTCCATTTTGTGACTTCACACACCTCCATTCTATGACTTCACACACCTCCATTCTGTGACTTCACAAACCTCCATTCTACGATTTCACACTCCTCCAATCTATGACTTCACACACCTCCATTTTATGACTTCACACACCTCCATCCTTTCATTTCACACACCTCCATTCTGTGACTTCACAGACCTCCATTCTGTGACTTCACACAGCTCCATTCTGTGACTTCACACACCTCCATTCTCCGACTTCACACACCTCCATTCTATGACTTCACACATCCATTTTGACTTCACACAACTCCAATATATAACTTCAAATACCTCAATTCTGTGACTTCACACACCTCCATTCTATGAATTCATACCCGTCCATTCTGTGACTTCACACACCTCCATTCTTTGACTTCACACACCTCCATTCTGTGACTTCACCCACCTCCATTCAGTGACTTCCCACACCTCCATTCTCCGACCTCACACCCCTCCAATTTGACTTCACATACATCCATTCTATGACTTCACACACCTCCATTCTGTGACTTCACAAACCTCCATTCTACGATTTCACACACCTCCAATCTATGACTTCACACACCTACATTTTATGACGTCACACACCTCCATTTTGACATCACACACCTCCATTATGTGACTCCACACACCTCCCTTCTGTGAATTCACACACCTCCATTCTATGACTTCACACACCTTCATTGTATGACTTCACACACCTCCATTCTATGACTTCACACACTTCCATGCTATGATTTCACATACCTCCATTCTAGGACTTCACACACCCCCATTCTGTCACTTCACACACCTCCATTCTATGACTTCACACACCTCCATTTTAGGACATCACACACATCCATTTTGACTTCACACACCATTCTGTGACTTCACACACCTCCATACTATGAATTCACACACTTCCATTGTGGCGTCAGACACCTCTATTCTGTGAGTTCACACACCTCCATTCTATGACTTCACACACCTCCATTCTGACTTCACACACCTCCATTCTATGACTTCACAGACCTCGAATCTGTGACTTCACTCACCTCCACTCTATGACTTCATACCCCTCCATTCTCTGACTCCCCACACCTCCTTTCTATGACTTCACCCACCTCTATTCTGTGACTTCACACCTCCATTCTGACTTCACACACCTCCATTCTGTGACTTCACACACCTCCATTATATGATATCACACACCTCCATTCTATGACTTCACATACCTCCATTCTATGACTTCACACACCTCCATTTTAGGACGTCACACACCTCCATTTTGACTTCACACACTTCCATTCTGTGTCTTCACACACCTCCATTCTGAGTTCACAAAGCGCCATTCTGTGACTTCACAAACCTCTATTCTATGATTTCACACACCTCCATTCTATGACTTCTCACACCTCCATTCTGTGACTTCACACAGCTCCATTCTGTGACTTCACACACCTCTATTCTCCGACTTCACACACCTCCATTCTATGACTTCACACATCCATTTTGATTTCACACAACTCCAATATATAACTTCAAACACCTGAATTCTGTGACTTCACACACCTCCATTCTATGAATTCATACCCGTCCATTCTGTGACTTCACACACCTCCATTGTTTGACTTCACACACCTCCATTCTGTGACTTCACCCACCTCCATTCTGTGACTTCCCACACCTCCATTCTCCGACTTCACACCCCTCCAATTTGACTTCACATACCTCCATTCTATGACTTCACACACCTCCATTCTGTGACTTCACAAACCTCCATTCTATGATTTCACACACCTCCAATCTATGACTTCACACACCTACATTTTATGATGTCAAACACCTCCATTTTGACTTCACACACCTCCATTATGTGACTCCACACACCTCCCTTCTGTGACTTCACACACCTCCATTCTATGACTTCACACACCTTCATTGTATGACTTCACACACCTCCATTCTATGACTTCACACACTTCCATTCTATGATTTCACATACCTCCATGCTATGACTTCACACACCTCCATTCTGTGACTTTTCACACTTCCATTCTATGACTTCACACACCTCCATTCTGTGACTTCACAAACCTTCATTCTATGATTTCACACACCTCCATTCTATGGCTTCACACACCTCCATTCTTTGACTTCACACACCTCCATTCTGTGACGTCACACACCTCCATACTGTGACTTCCCACACATCCATTCTGTGACTTCACACACCTCCATTATATGACTGCACACACCTTCATTCTATGTCTTCACACACCTCCATTCCATGATTTCACACAACTCCATTCTTTGACGTCACACACCTCCATTCTATGACTTCACACAACTTCATTCTTACTTTACAAACATCCATTCTATAACTTCACACACCTCCGTTCTGCGATTTCACACACCTCCATTCTGAGATGTCACACCTCCATTCTATGAATTCACACACCTCCATTCTGTGATTTCACACACCTCAATTCTATGACTTCACACAACTCCATTCTGTGACTTCACAAATCTCCATTCTGAGTTCACACACTTCCATTCTGTGACTTCACACACCTCCATTCTTTGACTTCACACACCTCCATTCTGTGACTTCACCCACCTCCATTCAGTGACTTCCCACACCTCCATTCTCCGACCTCACACCCCTCCAATTTGACTTCACATACATCCATTCTATGACTTCACACACCTCCATTCTGTGACTTCACAAACCTCCATTCTACGATTTCACACACCTCCAATCTATGACTTCACACACCTACATTTTATGACGTCACACACCTCCATTTTGACATCACACACCTCCATTATGTGACTCCACACACCTCCCTTCTGTGAATTCACACACCTCCATTCTATGACTTCACACACCTTCATTGTATGACTTCACACACCTCCATTCTATGACTTCACACACTTCCATTCTATGATTTCACATACCTCCATTCTAGGACTTCACACACCCCCATTCTGTCACTTCACACACCTCCATTCTATGACTTCACACACCTCCATTTTAGGACATCACACACATCCATTTTGACTTCACACACCATTCTGTGACTTCACACACCTCCATACTATGAATTCACACACTTCCATTGTGGCGTCAGACACCTCTATTCTGTGAGTTCACACACCTCCATTCTATGACTTCACACACCTCCATTCTGACTTCACACACCTCCATTCTATGACTTCACAGACCTCGAATCTGTGACTTCACTCACCTCCACTCTATGACTTCATACCCCTCCATTCTCTGACTCCCCACACCTCCTTTCTATGACTTCACCCACCTCTATTCTGTGACTTCACACCTCCATTCTGACTTCACACACCTCCATTCTGTGACTTCACACACCTCCATTATATGATATCACACACCTCCATTCTATGACTTCACATACCTCCATTCTATGACTTCACACACCTCCATTTTAGGACGTCACACACCTCCATTTTGACTTCACACACTTCCATTCTGTGTCTTCACACACCTCCATTCTGAGTTCACAAAGCGCCATTCTGTGACTTCACAAACCTCTATTCTATGATTTCACACACCTCCATTCTATGACTTCTCACACCTCCATTCTGTGACTTCACACAGCTCCATTCTGTGACTTCACACACCTCTATTCTCCGACTTCACACACCTCCATTCTATGACTTCACACATCCATTTTGATTTCACACAACTCCAATATATAACTTCAAACACCTGAATTCTGTGACTTCACACACCTCCATTCTATGAATTCATACCCGTCCATTCTGTGACTTCACACACCTCCATTGTTTGACTTCACACACCTCCATTCTGTGACTTCACCCACCTCCATTCTGTGACTTCCCACACCTCCATTCTCCGACTTCACACCCCTCCAATTTGACTTCACATACCTCCATTCTATGACTTCACACACCTCCATTCTGTGACTTCACAAACCTCCATTCTATGATTTCACACACCTCCAATCTATGACTTCACACACCTACATTTTATGATGTCAAACACCTCCATTTTGACTTCACACACCTCCATTATGTGACTCCACACACCTCCCTTCTGTGACTTCACACACCTCCATTCTATGACTTCACACACCTTCATTGTATGACTTCACACACCTCCATTCTATGACTTCACACACTTCCATTCTATGATTTCACATACCTCCATGCTATGACTTCACACACCTCCATTCTGTGACTTTTCACACTTCCATTCTATGACTTCACACACCTCCATTCTGTGACTTCACAAACCTTCATTCTATGATTTCACACACCTCCATTCTATGGCTTCACACACCTCCATTCTTTGACTTCACACACCTCCATTCTGTGACGTCACACACCTCCATACTGTGACTTCCCACACATCCATTCTGTGACTTCACACACCTCCATTATATGACTGCACACACCTCCATTCTATGTCTTCACACACCTCCATTCCATGATTTCACACAACTCCATTCTTTGACGTCACACACCTCCATTCTATGACTTCACACAACTTCATTCTTACTTTACAAACATCCATTCTATAACTTCACACACCTCCGTTCTGCGATTTCACACACCTCCATTCTGAGATGTCACACCTCCATTCTATGAATTCACACACCTCCATTCTGTGATTTCACACACCTCAATTCTATGACTTCACACAACTCCATTCTGTGACTTCACAAATCTCCATTCTGAGTTCACACACCTCCATTCTGTGACTTCACACACCTCCATTCTGTGACTTCACACACCTCCATTCTATGACTTCACACACCTCCATTCTGTGACTTCACAAACCTCCATTCTACGATTTCACACTCCTCCAATCTATGACTTCACACACCTCCATTTTATGACTTCACACACCTCCATCCTTTCACTTCACACACCTCCATTCTGTGACTTCACAGACCTCCATTCTGTGACTTCACACCGCTCCATTCTGTGACTTCACACACCTCCATTCTCCGACTTCACACACCTCCATTCTATGACTTCACACATCCATTTTGATTTCACATAACTCCAATATATAACTTCAAACACCTCAATTCTGTGACTTCACACACCTCCAGTCTTTGACTTCACACACCTCCATTCTGTGACTTCACCCACCTCCATTCTGTGACTTCCCACACCTCCATTCTCCGACCTCACACCCCTCCAATTTGACTTCACATACATCCATTCTATGACTTCACACACCTCCATTCTGTGACTTCACAAACCTCCATTCTATGATTTCACACACCTCCATTCTATGACTTCTCACACCTCCATTCTGTGACTTCACACAGCTCCATTCTGTGACTTCACACACCTCCATTCTCCGACTTCACACACCTCCATTCTATGACTTCACACATCCATTTTGACTTCACACAATTCCAATATATAACTTCAAACACCTCAATTCTTTGACTTCACACACCTCCATTCTATGAGTTCATACCCGTCCATTCTGTGACTTCACACACCTCCATTCTTTGACTTCACACACCTCCATTCTGTGACTTCACCCACCTCCATTCTGTGACTTCCCACACCTCCATTCTCCGACTTCACACCCCTCCAATTTGACTTCACATACCTCCATTCTATGACTTCACACACCTCCATTCTGTGACTTCACAAACCTCCATTCTATGATTTCACACACCTCCAATCTATGACTTCACACACCTACATTTTATGACGTCACACACCTCCATTTTGACTTCACACACCTCCATTATGTGACTCCACACACCTCCCTTCTGTGACTTCACACACCTCCATTCTATGACTTCACACACCTTCATTGTATGACTTCACACACCTCCATTCTATGACTTCACACACTTCCATTCTATGATTTCACATACCTCCATGCTATGACTTCACACACCTCCATTCTGTGACTTTTCACACTTCCATTCTATGACTTCACACACCTCAATTCTGTGACTTTACAAAGCTTCATTCTATGATTTCACACACCTCCATTCTATGGATTCACACACCTCCATTCTTTGACTTCACACAACTCCATTCTGTGACTTCACACACATCCATTCTGTGACTTCACACATCTCCATTCTGTGACTTCACACACCTCCATTCTCCGACTTCACACACCTCCATTCTATGACTTCACACATCCATTTTGACTTCACACAACTCCAATATATAACTTCAAACACCTCAATTCTGTGACTTCACACACCTCCATTCTATGGATTCATACCCGTCCATTCTGTGACTTCACACACCTCCATTCTTTGACTTCACACACCTTCATTCTGTGACTTCACCCACCTCCATTCTGTGACTTCCCACACCTCCATTCTCCGACTTCACACCCCTCCAATTTGACTTCACATACCTCCATTCTATGACTTCACACACCTCCATTCTGTGACTTCACAAACCTCCATTCTATGATTTCACACACCTCCAATCTATGACTTCACACACCTACATTTTATGATGTCAAACACCTCCATTTTGACTTCACACACCTCCATTATGTGACTCCACACACCTCCCTTCTGTGACTTCACACACCTCCATTCTATGACTTCACACAGTTTCATTGTATGACTTCACACACCTCCATTCTATGACTTCACACACTTCCATTCTATGATTTCACATACCTCCATGCTATGACTTCACACACCTCCATTCTGTGACTTTTCACTCGTCCATTCTATGACTTCACACACCTCCATTCTGTGACTTCACAAACCTTCATTCTATGATTTCACACACCTCCATTCTATGGCTTCACACACCTCCATTCTTTGACTTCACACACCTCCATTCTGTGACGTCACACACCTCCATACTGTGACTTCCCACACATCAATTCTGTGACTTCACACACCTCCATTATATGACTGCACACACCTCCATTCTATGTCTTCACACACCTCCATTCCATGATTTCACACACCTCCATTCTTTGACGTCACACACCTCCATTCTATGACTTCACACAACTTCATTCTTACTTTAAAAACATCCATTCTATAACTTCACACACCTCCGTTCTGCGATTTCACACACCTCATTTCTGAGATGTCACACCTCCATTCTATGAATTCACACACCTCCATTCTGTGATTTCACACACCTCAATTCTATGACTTCACACAACTCCTTTCTGTGACTTCACAAATCTCCATTCTGAGTTCACACACCTCCATTCTGTGACTTCACACACCTCCATTTTGTGACTTCACACACCTCCATTCTATGACTTCACACACCTCCATTCTGTGACTTCACAAACCTCCATTCTACGATTTCACACTCCTCCAATCTATGACTTCACACACCTCCATTTTATGACTTCACACACCTCCATCCTTTCATTTCACACACCTCCATTCTGTGACTTCACAGACCTCCATTCTGTGACTTCACACAGCTCCATTCTGTGACTTCACACACCTCCATTCTCCGACTTCACACACCTCCATTCTATGAATTCACACATCCATTTTGACTTCACACAACTCCAATATATAACTTCAAACACCTCAATTCTGTGACTTCACACACCTCCATTCTATGAATTCATACCCGTCCATTCTGTGACTTCACACACCTCCATTCTTTGACTTCACACACCTCCATTCTGTGACTTCACCCACCTCCATTCAGTGACTTCCCACACCTCCATTCTCCGACCTCACACCCCTCCAATTTGACTTCACATACATCCATTCTATGACTTCACACACCTCCATTCTGTGACTTCACAAACCTCCATTCTACGATTTCACACACCTCCAATCTATGACTTCACACACCTACATTTTATGACGTCACACACCTCCATTTTGACATCACACACCTCCATTATGTGACTCCACACACCTCCCTTCTGTGAATTCACACACCTCCATTCTATGACTTCACACACCTTCATTGTATGACTTCACACACCTCCATTCTATGACTTCACACACTTCCATTCTATGATTTCACATACCTCCATTCTAGGACTTCACACACCCCCATTCTGTCACTTCACACACCTCCATTCTATGACTTCACACACCTCCATTTTAGGACATCACACACATCCATTTTGACTTCACACACCATTCTGTGACTTCACACACCTCCATACTATGAATTCACACACTTCCATTGTGGCGTCAGACACCTCTATTCTGTGAGTTCACACACCTCCATTCTATGACTTCACACACCTCCATTCTGACTTCACACACCTCCATTCTATGACTTCACAGACCTCGAATCTGTGACTTCACTCACCTCCACTCTATGACTTCATACCCCTCCATTCTCTGACTCCCCACACCTCCTTTCTATGACTTCACCCACCTCTATTCTGTGACTTCACACCTCCATTCTGACTTCACACACCTCCATTCTGTGACTTCACACACCTCCATTATATGATATCACACACCTCCATTCTATGACTTCACATACCTCCATTCTATGACTTCACACACCTCCATTTTAGGACGTCACACACCTCCATTTTGACTTCACACACTTCCATTCTGTGTCTTCACACACCTCCATTCTGAGTTCACAAAGCGCCATTCTGTGACTTCACAAACCTCTATTCTATGATTTCACACACCTCCATTCTATGACTTCTCACACCTCCATTCTGTGACTTCACACAGCTCCATTCTGTGACTTCACACACCTCTATTCTCCGACTTCACACACCTCCATTCTATGACTTCACACATCCATTTTGATTTCACACAACTCCAATATATAACTTCAAACACCTGAATTCTGTGACTTCACACACCTCCATTCTATGAATTCATACCCGTCCATTCTGTGACTTCACACACCTCCATTGTTTGACTTCACACACCTCCATTCTGTGACTTCACCCACCTCCATTCTGTGACTTCCCACACCTCCATTCTCCGACTTCACACCCCTCCAATTTGACTTCACATACCTCCATTCTATGACTTCACACACCTCCATTCTGTGACTTCACAAACCTCCATTCTATGATTTCACACACCTCCAATCTATGACTTCACACACCTACATTTTATGATGTCAAACACCTCCATTTTGACTTCACACACCTCCATTATGTGACTCCACACACCTCCCTTCTGTGACTTCACACACCTCCATTCTATGACTTCACACACCTTCATTGTATGACTTCACACACCTCCATTCTATGACTTCACACACTTCCATTCTATGATTTCACATACCTCCATGCTATGACTTCACACACCTCCATTCTGTGACTTTTCACACTTCCATTCTATGACTTCACACACCTCCATTCTGTGACTTCACAAACCTTCATTCTATGATTTCACACACCTCCATTCTATGGCTTCACACACCTCCATTCTTTGACTTCACACACCTCCATTCTGTGACGTCACACACCTCCATACTGTGACTTCCCACACATCCATTCTGTGACTTCACACACCTCCATTATATGACTGCACACACCTCCATTCTATGTCTTCACACACCTCCATTCCATGATTTCACACAACTCCATTCTTTGACGTCACACACCTCCATTCTATGACTTCACACAACTTCATTCTTACTTTACAAACATCCATTCTATAACTTCACACACCTCCGTTCTGCGATTTCACACACCTCCATTCTGAGATGTCACACCTCCATTCTATGAATTCACACACCTCCATTCTGTGATTTCACACACCTCAATTCTATGACTTCACACAACTCCATTCTGTGACTTCACAAATCTCCATTCTGAGTTCACACACTTCCATTCTGTGACTTCACACACCTCCATTCTTTGACTTCACACACCTCCATTCTGTGACTTCACCCACCTCCATTCAGTGACTTCCCACACCTCCATTCTCCGACCTCACACCCCTCCAATTTGACTTCACATACATCCATTCTATGACTTCACACACCTCCATTCTGTGACTTCACAAACCTCCATTCTACGATTTCACACACCTCCAATCTATGACTTCACACACCTACATTTTATGACGTCACACACCTCCATTTTGACATCACACACCTCCATTATGTGACTCCACACACCTCCCTTCTGTGAATTCACACACCTCCATTCTATGACTTCACACACCTTCATTGTATGACTTCACACACCTCCATTCTATGACTTCACACACTTCCATTCTATGATTTCACATACCTCCATTCTAGGACTTCACACACCCCCATTCTGTCACTTCACACACCTCCATTCTATGACTTCACACACCTCCATTTTAGGACATCACACACATCCATTTTGACTTCACACACCATTCTGTGACTTCACACACCTCCATACTATGAATTCACACACTTCCATTGTGGCGTCAGACACCTCTATTCTGTGAGTTCACACACCTCCATTCTATGACTTCACACACCTCCATTCTGACTTCACACACCTCCATTCTATGACTTCACAGACCTCGAATCTGTGACTTCACTCACCTCCACTCTATGACTTCATACCCCTCCATTCTCTGACTCCCCACACCTCCTTTCTATGACTTCACCCACCTCTATTCTGTGACTTCACACCTCCATTCTGACTTCACACACCTCCATTCTGTGACTTCACACACCTCCATTATATGATATCACACACCTCCATTCTATGACTTCACATACCTCCATTCTATGACTTCACACACCTCCATTTTAGGACGTCACACACCTCCATTTTGACTTCACACACTTCCATTCTGTGTCTTCACACACCTCCATTCTGAGTTCACAAAGCGCCATTCTGTGACTTCACAAACCTCTATTCTATGATTTCACACACCTCCATTCTATGACTTCTCACACCTCCATTCTGTGACTTCACACAGCTCCATTCTGTGACTTCACACACCTCTATTCTCCGACTTCACACACCTCCATTCTATGACTTCACACATCCATTTTGATTTCACACAACTCCAATATATAACTTCAAACACCTGAATTCTGTGACTTCACACACCTCCATTCTATGAATTCATACCCGTCCATTCTGTGACTTCACACACCTCCATTGTTTGACTTCACACACCTCCATTCTGTGACTTCACCCACCTCCATTCTGTGACTTCCCACACCTCCATTCTCCGACTTCACACCCCTCCAATTTGACTTCACATACCTCCATTCTATGACTTCACACACCTCCATTCTGTGACTTCACAAACCTCCATTCTATGATTTCACACACCTCCAATCTATGACTTCACACACCTACATTTTATGATGTCAAACACCTCCATTTTGACTTCACACACCTCCATTATGTGACTCCACACACCTCCCTTCTGTGACTTCACACACCTCCATTCTATGACTTCACACACCTTCATTGTATGACTTCACACACCTCCATTCTATGACTTCACACACTTCCATTCTATGATTTCACATACCTCCATGCTATGACTTCACACACCTCCATTCTGTGACTTTTCACACTTCCATTCTATGACTTCACACACCTCCATTCTGTGACTTCACAAACCTTCATTCTATGATTTCACACACCTCCATTCTATGGCTTCACACACCTCCATTCTTTGACTTCACACACCTCCATTCTGTGACGTCACACACCTCCATACTGTGACTTCCCACACATCCATTCTGTGACTTCACACACCTCCATTATATGACTGCACACACCTCCATTCTATGTCTTCACACACCTCCATTCCATGATTTCACACAACTCCATTCTTTGACGTCACACACCTCCATTCTATGACTTCACACAACTTCATTCTTACTTTACAAACATCCATTCTATAACTTCACACACCTCCGTTCTGCGATTTCACACACCTCCATTCTGAGATGTCACACCTCCATTCTATGAATTCACACACCTCCATTCTGTGATTTCACACACCTCAATTCTATGACTTCACACAACTCCATTCTGTGACTTCACAAATCTCCATTCTGAGTTCACACACTTCCATTCTGTGACTTCACACACCTCCATTCTTTGACTTCACACACCTCCATTCTGTGACTTCACCCACCTCCATTCAGTGACTTCCCACACCTCCATTCTCCGACCTCACACCCCTCCAATTTGACTTCACATACATCCATTCTATGACTTCACACACCTCCATTCTGTGACTTCACAAACCTCCATTCTACGATTTCACACACCTCCAATCTATGACTTCACACACCTACATTTTATGACGTCACACACCTCCATTTTGACATCACACACCTCCATTATGTGACTCCACACACCTCCCTTCTGTGAATTCACACACCTCCATTCTATGACTTCACACACCTTCATTGTATGACTTCACACACCTCCATTCTATGACTTCACACACTTCCATTCTATGATTTCACATACCTCCATTCTAGGACTTCACACACCCCCATTCTGTCACTTCACACACCTCCATTCTATGACTTCACACACCTCCATTTTAGGACATCACACACATCCATTTTGACTTCACACACCATTCTGTGACTTCACACACCTCCATACTATGAATTCACACACTTCCATTGTGGCGTCAGACACCTCTATTCTGTGAGTTCACACACCTCCATTCTATGACTTCACACACCTCCATTCTGACTTCACACACCTCCATTCTATGACTTCACAGACCTCGAATCTGTGACTTCACTCACCTCCACTCTATGACTTCATACCCCTCCATTCTCTGACTCCCCACACCTCCTTTCTATGACTTCACCCACCTCTATTCTGTGACTTCACACCTCCATTCTGACTTCACACACCTCCATTCTGTGACTTCACACACCTCCATTATATGATATCACACACCTCCATTCTATGACTTCACATACCTCCATTCTATGACTTCACACACCTCCATTTTAGGACGTCACACACCTCCATTTTGACTTCACACACTTCCATTCTGTGTCTTCACACACCTCCATTCTGAGTTCACAAACCGCCATTCTGTGACTTCACAAACCTCTATTCTATGATTTCACACACCTCCATTCTATGACTTCTCACACCTCCATTCTGTGACTTCACACAGCTCCATTCTGTGACTTCACACACCTCCATTCTCCGACTTCACACACCTCCATTCTATGACTTCACACATCCATTTTGATTTCACACAACTCCAATATATAACTTCAAACACCTGAATTCTGTGACTTCACACACCTCCATTCTATGAATTCATACCCGTCCATTCTGTGACTTCACACACCTCCATTGTTTGACTTCACACACCTCCATTCTGTGACTTCACCCACCTCCATTCTGTGACTTCCCACACCTCCATTCTCCGACTTCACACCCCTCCAATTTGACTTCACATACCTCCATTCTATGACTTCACACACCTCCATTCTGTGACTTCACAAACCTCCATTCTATGATTTCACACACCTCCAATCTATGACTTCACACACCTACATTTTATGATGTCAAACACCTCCATTTTGACTTCACACACCTCCATTATGTGACTCCACACACCTCCCTTCTGTGACTTCACACACCTCCATTCTATGACTTCACACACCTTCATTGTATGACTTCACACACCTCCATTCTATGACTTCACACACTTCCATTCTATGATTTCACATACCTCCATGCTATGACTTCACACACCTCCATTCTGTGACTTTTCACACTTCCATTCTATGACTTCACACACCTCCATTCTGTGACTTCACAAACCTTCATTCTATGATTTCACACACCTCCATTCTATGGCTTCACACACCTCCATTCTTTGACTTCACACACCTCCATTCTGTGACGTCACACACCTCCATACTGTGACTTCCCACACATCCATTCTGTGACTTCACACACCTCCATTATATGACTGCACACACCTCCATTCTATGTCTTCACACACCTCCATTCCATGATTTCACACAACTCCATTCTTTGACGTCACACACCTCCATTCTATGACTTCACACAACTTCATTCTTACTTTACAAACATCCATTCTATAACTTCACACACCTCCGTTCTGCGATTTCACACACCTCCATTCTGAGATGTCACACCTCCATTCTATGAATTCACACACCTCCATTCTGTGATTTCACACACCTCAATTCTATGACTTCACACAACTCCATTCTGTGACTTCACAAATCTCCATTCTGAGTTCACACACTTCCATTCTGTGACTTCACACACCTCCATTCTGTGACTTCACACACCTCCATTCTATGACTTCACACACCTCCATTCTGTGACTTCACAAACCTCCATTCTACGATTTCACACTCCTCCAATCTATGACTTCACACACCTCCATTTTATGACTTCACACACCTCCATCCTTTCACTTCACACACCTCCATTCTGTGACTTCACAGACCTCCATTCTGTGACTTCACACAGTTCCATTCTGTGACTTCACACACCTCCATTCTCCGACTTCACACACCTCCATTCTATGACTTCACACATCCATTTTGACTTCACATAACTCCAATATATAACTTCAAACACCTCAATTCTGTGACTTCACACACCTCCATTCTATGAATTCATACCAGTCCATTCTGTGACTTCACACACCTCCAGTCTTTGACTTCACACTCCTCCATTCTGTGACTTCACCCACCTCCATTCAGTGACTTCCCACACCTCCATTCTCCGACCTCACACCCCTCCAATTTGACTTCACATACATCCATTCTATGACTTCACACACCTCCATTCTGTGACTTCAAAAACCTCCATTCTATGATTTCACACACCTCCAATATGACTTCACACACCTACATTTTATGACGTCACACACCTCCATTTTGACTTCACACACCTCCATTATGTGACTCCACACACCTCCCTTCTGTGAATTCACACACCTCCATTCTATGACTTCTCACACCTTCATTGTATGACTTCACACACCTCCATTCTATGACTTCACACACTTCCATTCTATGATTTCACATACCTCCATTCTATGACTTCACACACCCCCATTCTGTCACTTCACACACCTCCATTCTATGACTTCACACACCTCCATTTTAGGACATCACACACCTCCATTTTGACTTCACACACCATTCTGTGACTTCACACACCTCCACACTATGAATTCACACACTTCCATTGTGGCGTCAGACACCTCTATTCTGTGAGTTCACACACCTCCATTCTATGACTTCACACACCTCCATTCTGACTTCACACACCTCCATTCTATGACTTCACAGACCTCGAATCTGTGACTTCACTCACCTCCACTCTATGACTTCATACCCCTCCATTCTCTGACTCCCCACACCTCCTTTCTATGACTTCACCCACCTCTATTCTGTGACTTCACACCTCCATTCTGACTTCACACACCTCCATTCTGTGACTTCACACACCTCCATTATATGATATCACACACCTCCATTCTATGACTTCACACACCTCCATTCTATGACTTCACACACCTCCATTTTAGGACGTCACACACCTCCATTTTGACTTCACACACTTCCATTCTGTGTCTTCACACACCTCCATTCTGAGTTCACAAACCGCCATTCTGTGACTTCACAAACCTCTATTCTATGATTTCACACACCTCCATTCTATGACTTCTCACACCTCCATTCTGTGACTTCACACAGCTCCATTCTGTGACTTCACACACCTCCATTCTCCGACTTCACACACCTCCATTCTATGACTTCACACATCAATTTGACTTCACACAACTCCAATATATAACTTCAAACACCTCAATTCTGTGACTTCACACACCTCCATTCTATGAATTCATACCCGTCCATTCTGTGACTTCACACACCTCCATTGTTTGACTTCACACACCTCCATTCTGTGACTTCACCCACCTCCATTCTGTGACTTCCCACACCTCCATTCTCCGACTTCACACCCCTCCAATTTGACTTCACATACCTCCATTCTATGACTTCACACACCTCCATTCTGTGACTTCACAAACCTCCATTCTATGATTTCACACACCTCCAATCTATGACTTCACACACCTACATTTTATGATGTCAGACACCTCCATTTTGACTTCACACACCTCCATTATGTGACTCCACACACCTCCCTTCTGTGACTTCACACACCTCTATTCTATGACTTCACACACCTTCATTGTATGACTTCACACACCTCCATTCTATGACTTCACACACTTCCATTCTATGATTTCACATACCTCCATGCTATGACTTCACACACCTCCATTCTGTGACTTTTCACACTTCCATTCTATGACTTCACACACCTCCATTCTGTGACTTCACAAACCTTCATTCTATGATTTCACACACCTCCATTCTATGGCTTCACACACCTCCATTCTTTGACTTCACACACCTCCATTCTGTGACGTCACACACCTCCATACTGTGACTTCCCACACATCCATTCTGTGACTTCACACACCTCCATTATATGACTGCACACACCTCCATTCTATGTCTTCACACACCTCCATTCCATGATTTCACACAACTCCATTCTTTGACGTCACACTCCTCCATTCTATGACTTCACACAACTTCATTCTTACTTTACAAACATCCATTCTATAACTTCACACACCTCCGTTATGCGATTTCACACACCTCCATTCTGAGATGTCACACCTCCATTCTATGAATTCACACACCTCCATTCTGTGATTTCACACACCTCAATTCTATGACTTCACACAACTCCATTCTGTGACTTCACAAATCTCCATTCTGAGTTCACACACCTCCATTCTGTGACTTCACACACCTCCATTCTGTGACTTCACACACCTCCATTCTATGACTTCACACACCTCCATTCTGTGACTTCACAAACCTCCATTCTACGATTTCACACTCCTCCAATCTATGACTTCACACACCTCCATTTTATGACTTCACACACCTCCATCCTTTCACTTCACACACCTCCATTCTGTGACTTCACAGACCTCCATTCTGTGACTTCACACCGCTCCATTCTGTGACTTCACACACCTCCATTCTCCGACTTCACACACCTCCATTCTATGACTTCACACATCCATTTTGATTTCACATAACTCCAATATATAACTTCAAACACCTCAATTCTGTGACTTCACACAGCTCCATTCTATGAATTCATACCAGTCGATTCTGTGACTTCACACACCTCCAGTCTTTGACTTCACACACCTCCATTCTGTGACTTCACCCACCTCCATTCTGTGACTTCCCACACCTCCATTCTCCGACCTCACACCCCTCCAATTTGACTTCACATACATCCATTCTATGACTTCACACACCTCCATTCTGTGACTTCACAAACCTCCATTCTATGATTTCACACACCTCCATTCTATGACTTCTCACACCTCCATTCTGTGACTTCACACAGCTCCATTCTGTGACTTCACACACCTCCATTCTCCGACTTCACACACCTCCATTCTATGACTTCACACATCCATTATGACTTCACACAATTCCAATATATAACTTCAAACACCTCAATTCTTTGACTTCACACACCTCCATTCTATGAGTTCATACCCGTCCATTCTGTGACTTCACACACCTCCATTCTTTGACTTCACACACCTCCATTCTGTGACTTCACCCACCTCCATTCTGTGACTTCCCACACCTCCATTCTCCGACTTCACACCCCTCCAATTTGACTTCACATACCTCCATTCTATGACTTCACACACCTCCATTCTGTGACTTCACAAACCTCCATTCTATGATTTCACACACCTCCAATCTATGACTTCACACACCTACATTTTATGACGTCACACACCTCCATTTTGACTTCACACACCTCCATTATGTGACTCCACACACCTCCCTTCTGTGACTTCACACACCTCCATTCTATGACTTCACACACCTTCATTGTATGACTTCACACACCTCCATTCTATGACTTCACACACTTCCATTCTATGATTTCACATACCTCCATGCTATGACTTCACACACCTCCATTCTGTGACTTTTCACACTTCCATTCTATGACTTCACACACCTCAATTCTGTGACTTTACAAAGCTTCATTCTATGATTTCACACACCTCCATTCTATGGATTCACACACCTCCATTCTTTGACTTCACACAACTCCATTCTGTGACTTCACACACATCCATTCTGTGACTTCACACATCTCCATTCTGTGACTTCACACACCTCCATTCTCCGACTTCACACACCTCCATTCTATGACTTCACACATCCATTTTGACTTCACACAACTCCAATATATAACTTCAAACACCTCAATTCTGTGACTTCACACACCTCCATTCTATGAATTCATACCCGTCCATTCTGTGACTTCACACACCTCCATTCTTTGACTTCACACACCTTCATTCTGTGACTTCACCCACCTCCATTCTGTGACTTCCCACACCTCCATTCTCCGACTTTACACCCCTCCAATTTGACTTCACATACCTCCATTCTACGACTTTACACACCTCCATTTTGTGACTTCACAAACCTCCATTCTATGATTTCACACACCTCCAGTCTATGACTTCACACACCTACATTTTATGACGTCACACACCTCCATTTTGACTTCACACACCTCCATTATGTGACTCCACACACCTCCCTTCTGTGAATTCACACACCTCCATTCTATGACTTCACACACTTCCATTCTATGATTTCACATACCTCCATTCTATGACTTCACACACCCCCATTCTGTGACTTCACACACCTCCATTCTATGACTTCACACACCTCCATTTTAGGACATCACACACCTCCATTTTGACTTCACACACCATTCTGTGACTTCACACATCTCCATACTATGAATTCACACACTTCCATTGTGGCGTCACACACCTCTATTCTGTGAGTTCACACACCTCCATTCTATGACTTCACACACCTCCATTCTGACTTCACACACCTCCATTCTATGACTTTACAGACCTCGAATCTGTGACTTCACTCACCTCCACTCTATGACTTCATACCCCTTCAATCTCTGACTTCCCACACCTCCTTTCTATGACTTCACCCACCTCTATTCTATGACTTCACACCTCCATTCTGACTTCACACACCTCCATTCTGTGACTTCACACAACTCCATTATATGATATCACACACCTCCATTCTATGACTTCACACACGTCCCTTCTATGACTTCACACACCTCCATTTTAGAACGTCACACACCTCCATTTTGACTTCACACACTTCCATTCTGTGTCTTCACACACCTCCATTCTGAGTTCACAAACCGCCATTCTGTGACTTCACAAACCTCTATTCTATGATTTCACACACCTCCATTCTATGACTTCTCACACCTCCATTTTAGGACATCACACACCTCCATTTTGACTTCACACAATTCCATTCTGTGACTTCACACACCTACATTCTACGACTTCACACACCTTCATTCGACTTCACACACCTCCATTCTATGACTTCACAGACCTCGAATCGGTAACTTCACTCCCCTCCAATCTATGACTTCACACTCCTCCATTCTATGAATTCCCACACCTCCTTTCTATGACTTCACACCACCATTCTGACTTCACACACTTCCATTATGTGGCTTCGCAAACCTCCATTATATGACGTCACACAACTCCGTTCTATGACTTCACACACCTCCATTCTATGACTTACCACACCTCCATTCTGTGACTTCACACACCTCCATTCTATGACTTCACACACCTTCATTCTTACTTTTCAAACATATATTCTATGACTTCACACACCTCCATTCTATGACTTCACACACCTCCATTCTTTGACTTCACACACCTCCATTCTGTGACTTCACACACCTCCATTCTGTGACTTCACACAGCTCCATTCTGTGACTTCACACACTTCCATTCTCCGACTTCACACACCTCCATTCTATGACTTCACACATCCATTTTGACTTCACACAACTCCAATATATAACTTCAAACACCTCAATTCTGTGACTTCACACACCTCCATTCTATGAATTCATACCCTTCCATTCTGTGACTTCACACACCTCCATTCTTTGACTTCACACACCTCCATTCTATGACTTCACCCACCTCCATTCTGTGACTTCCCACACCTCCATTCTCCGACTTCACACCCCTCCAATTTGACTTCACATACCTCCATTCTATGACTTCACACACCTCCATTCTGTGACTTCACAAACCTCCATTCTATGATTTCACACACCTCCAATCTATGACTTCACACACCTACATTTTATGACGTCACATACCTCCATTTTGACTTCACACACCTCCATTATGTGACTCCACACACCTCCCTTCTGTGACTTCACACACCTCAACTCTATGACTTCACACACCTTCATTGTATGACTTCACACACCTCCATTCTATGACTTCACACACTTCCATTGCATGATTTCACATACCTGCATGCTATGACTTCACACACCTCCATTTTGTGACTTCACACACCTCCATTCTATGACTTCACACACCTCCATTCTGTGACTTCACAAACCTTCATTCTATGATTTCACACACCTCCATTCTATGGCTTCACACACCTCCATTCTTTGACTTCACACCCCTCCATTCTGTGACTTCACACACCTCCATTCTGTGACTTCACACAGCTCCATTCTGTGACTTCACACACCTCCATTCTCCGACTTCACTCACCTCCATTCTATGACTTCACACATCCATTTTGACTTCACACAACTCCAATATATAACTTCAACCACCTGAATTCTGTGACTTCACACACCTCCATTCTATGACTTCACACACCCCCATTCTGTGACTTCACACACCTCCATTCTATGACTTCACACACCTCCATTTTAGGACATCACACACCTCCATTTTGACTTCACACACCATTCTGTGACTTCACACACCTCCATACTATGAATTCACACGCTTCCATTGTGGCGTCACACACCTCTATTCTGTGAGTTCACACACCTCCATTCTATGACTTCACACACCTCCATTCTGACTTCACACAAATCCATTCTTTGACTTCACAGACCTCGAATCTGTGACTTCACTCACCTCCGCTCTATGACTTCATACCCCTCCATTCTCTGACTCCCCACACCTCCTTTCTATGACTTCACCCACCTCTATTCTGTGACTTCACACCTCCATCCTGACTTCACACACCTCCATTCTGTGACTTCACACACCTCCATTATATGATATCACACACCTCCATTCTATGACTTCACACACCTCCATTCTATGACTTCACACACCTCCATTTTAGGACGTCACACACCTCCATTTTGACTTCACACACTTCCATTCTGTGTCTTCACACACCTCCATTCTGAGTTCACAAACCGCCATTCTGTGACTTCACAAACATCTATTCTATGATTTCACACACCTCCATTCTGTGACTTCACACACCTCCATTCTGTGACTTCACACAGCTCCATTTTGTGACTTCACACACCTCCATTCTCCGACTTCACACACCTCCATTCTATGACTTCACACATCCATTTTGACTTCACACAACTCCAATATATAACTTCAAACACCTCAATTCTGTGACTTCACACACCTCCATTCTATGAATTCATACCCGTCCATTCTGTGACTTCACACACCTCCAGTCTTTGACTTCACACACCTCCATTCTGTGACTTCACCCACCTCCATTCTGTGACTTCCCACACCCCCATTCTCCGACTTCACACCCCTCCAATTTGACTTCACATACCTCCATTCTATGACTTCACACACCTCCATTCTGTGACTTCACAAACCTCCATTCTATGATTTCACACACCTCCAATCTATGACTTCACACACCTACATTTTATGACGTCACACACCTCCATTTTGACTTCACACACCTCCATTATGTGACTCCACACACCTCCCTTCTGTGACTTCACACACCTCCATTCTATGACTTCACACACCTTCATTGTATGACTTCACACACCTCCATTCTATGACTTCACACACTTCCATTCTATGACTTCACACACCTCCATTCTGTGACTTCACAAACCTTCATTCTATGATTTCACACACCTCGATTCTATGGCTTCACACACCTCCATTCTTTGACTTCACACACCTCCATTCTGTGACTTCACACACATCCATTCTGTGACTTCACACAGCTCCATTCTGTGACTTCACATACCTCCATTCTCCGACTTCACACACCTCCATTCTATGACTTCACACATCCATTTTGACTTCACACAACTCCAATATATAACTTCAAACACCTCAATTCTGTGACTTCACACACCTCCATTCTATGAATTCATACCCGTCCATTCTGTGACTTCACACACCTCCATTCTTTGACTTCACACACCTCCATTCTGTGACTTCACCCACCTCCATTCTGTGATTCCCACACCTCCATTCTCCGACTTCACACCCCTCCAATTTGACTTCACATACCTCCATTCTTTGACTTCACACACCTCCATTCTGTGACTTCACAAACCTCCATTCTGTGATTCCACACACCTCCAATCTATGACTTCACACACCTACATTTTTTGACTTCACAAACCTCCATTATGTGACTCCACACACCTCCCTTCTGTGAATTCACACACCACCATTCTATGACTTCTCACACCTTCATTGTATGACTTCACACACCTCCATTCTATGACTTCACACACTTCCATTCTATGATTTCACATACCTCCATTCTATGACTTCACACACCCCCATTCTGTGACTTCACACACCTCCATTCTATGACTTCACATATCTCCATTTTAGGTCATCACACACCTCCATTTTGACTTCACACACCTCCATTCTGTGACTTCACACACCTCCATACTATGAATTCACACACTTCCATTGTGGCGTCACACACCTCTATTCTGTGAGTTCACACACCTCCATTCTATGACTTCACACACCTCCATTCTGACTTCACACACCTCCATTCTATTACTTGACAGACCTCGAATCTGTGACTTCACTCACCTCCACTCTATGACTTCATACCCCTCCATTCTCTGACTCCCCACACCTCCTTTCTATGACTTCACCCACCTCTATTCTGTGACTTCACACCTCCATTCTGACTTCACACACCTCCATTCTGTGACTTCACACACCTCCATTATATGATATCACACACCTCCATTCTATGACTTCACACACCTCCATTCTATGACTTCACACACCTCCATTTTAGGACGTCACACACCTCCATTTTGACTTCACACACTTCCATTCTGTGTCTTCACACACCTCCATTCTGAGTTCACAAACCGCCATTCTGTGACTTCACACACCTCTATTCTATGATTTCACACACCTCCATTCTATGACTTCTCACACCTCCATTCTGTGACTTCACACAGCTCCATTCTGTGACTTCACACACTTCCATTCTCCGACTTCACACACCTCCATTCTATGCCTTCACACATCCATTTTAACTTCACACAACTCCAATATATAACTTCAAACACCTCAATTCTGTGACTTCACACACCTCCATTCTATGCATTCATACCCGTCCATTCTGTGACTTCACACACCTCCATTCTTTGACTTCACACACCTCCATTCTGTGACTTCACCCACCTCCATTCTGTGACTTCCCACACCTCCATTCTCCGACTTCACACCCCTCCAATTTGACTTCACATACCTCTATTCTATGACTTCACACACCTCCATTCTGTGACTTCACAAACCTCCATTCTATGATTTCACACACCTCCAATCTATGACTTCACACACCTACATTTTATGACGTCACACACCTCCATTTTGACTTCATACACCTCCATTATGTGACTCCACAAACCTCCCTTCTGTGACTTCACACACCTCCATTCTATGACTTCACACACCTTCATTGTACGACTTCACACACCTCCATTCTATGACTTCACACACTTCCATTCTATGATTTCACATACCTCCATGCTATGACTTCACACACCTCCATTCTGTGACTTTTCACACTTCCATTCTATGACTTCACACACCTCAATTCTGTGACTTTACAAAGCTTCATTGTATGATTTCACACACCTCCATTCTATGGATTCACACACCTCCATTCTTTGACTTCACACAACTCCATTCTGTGACTTCACACACCTCCATTCTGTGACTTCACACAGCTCCATTCTGTGACTTCACATACCTCCATTCTCCGACTTCACACACCTCCATTCTATGACTTCACACATCCATTTTGACTTCACACAACTCCAATATATAACTTCAAACACCTCAATTCTGTGACTTCACACACCTCCATTCTATGAATTCATACCCGTCCATTCTGTGACTTCACACACCTCCATTCTTTGACTTCACACACCTTCATTCTGTGACTTCACCCACCTCCATTCTGTGACTTCCCACACCTCCATTCTCCGACTTCACACCCCTCCAATTTGACTTCACATACCTCCATTCTATGACTTCACACACCTCCATTTTGTGACTTCACAAACCTCCATTCTATGATTTCACACACATCTAATCTATGCCTTCACACACCTACATTTTATGACGTCACAAACCTCCATTTTGACTTCACACACCTCCATTATGTGACTCCACACACCTCCCTTCTGTGAATTCACACACCTCCATTCTATGACTTCTCACACCTTCATTGTATGACTTCACACACCTCCATTCTATGACTTCACACACTTCCATTCTATGATTTCACATACTTCCATTCTATGACTTCACACACCCCCATTCTGTGACTTCACACACCTCCATTCTATGACTTCACACACCTCCATTTTAGGACATCACACACCTCCATTTTGACTTCACACACCATTCTGTGACTTCACACACCTCCATACTATGAATTCACACACTTCCATTGTGGCGTCACACACCTCTATTCTGTGAGTTCACACACCTCCATTCTATGACTTCACACACCTCCATTCTGACTTCACACACCTCCATTCTATGACTTTACAGACCTCGAATCTGTGACTTCACTCACCTCCATTCTATGACTTCATACCCCTTCATTCTCTGACTTCCCACACCTCCTTTCTATGACTTCACCCACCTCTATTCTATGACTTCACACCTCCATTCTGACTTCACACACCTCCATTCTGTGACTTCACACAACTCCATTATATGATATCACACACCTCCATTCTATGACTTCACACACGTCCCTTCTATGACTTCACACACCTCCATTTTAGGACGTCACACACCTCCATTTTGACTTCACACACTTCCATTCTGTGTCTTCACACACCTCCATTCTGAGTTCACAAACCGCCATTCTGTGACTTCACAAACCTCTATTCTATGATTTCACACACCTCCATTCTATGACTTCTCACACATCCATTTTAGGACATCACACACCTCCATTTTGACTTCACACACTTCCATTCTGTGACTTCACACACCTACATTCTATGACTTCACACACCTTCATTCGACTTCACACACCTCCATTCTATGACTTCACAGACCTCGAATCGGTAACTTCACTCCCCTCCAATCTATGACTTCACACTCCTCCATTCTATGAATTCCCACACCTCCTTTCTATGACTTCACACCACCATTCTGACTTCACACACTTCCATTATGTGGCTTCGCAAACCTCCATTATATGACGTCACACAACTCCGTTCTATGACTTCACACACCTCCATTCTATGACTTACCACACCTCCATTCTGTGACTTCACACACCTCCATTCTATGACTTCACACACCTTCATTCTTACTTTTCAAACATATATTCTATGACTTCACACACCTCCATTCTATGACTTCACACACCTCCATTCTTTGACTTCACACACCTCCATTCTGTGACTTCACACACCTACATTCTGTGACTTCACACAGCTCCATTCTGTGACTTCACACACTTCCATTCTCCGACTTCACACACCTCCATTCTATGACTTCACACATCCATTTTGACTTCACACAACTCCAATATATAACTTCAAACACCTCAATTCTGTGACTTCACACACCTCCATTCTATGAATTCATACCCGTCCATTCTGTGACTTCACACACCTCCATTCTTTGACTTCACACACCTCCATTCTGTGACTTCACCCACCTCCATTCTGTGACTTCCCACACCTCCATTCTCCGACTTCACACCCCTCCAATTTGACTTCACATACCTCCATTCTATGACTTCACACACCTCCATTCTGTCACTTCACAAACCTCCATTCTATGATTTCACACACCTCCAATCTATGACTTCACACACCTACATTTTATGACGTCACATACCTCCATTTTGACTTCACAAACCTCCATTATGTGACTCCACACACCTCCCTTCTGTGACTTCACACACCTCCATTCTATGACTTCACACACCTTCATTGTATGACTTCACACACCTCCATTCTATGACTTCACACACTTCCATTGTATGATTTCACATACCTGCATGCTATGACTTCACACACCTCCATTCTGTGACTTCACACACCTCCATTCTATGACTTCACACACCTCCATTCTGTGACTTCACAAACCTTCATTCTATGATTTCACACACCTCCATTCTATGGCTTCACACACCTCCATTCTTTGACTTCACACCCCTCTATTCTGTGACTTCACACACCTCCATTCTGTGACTTCACACAGCTCCATTCTGTGACTTCACACACCTCCATTCTCCGACTTCACTCACCTCCATTCTATGACTTCACACATCCATTTTGACTTCACACAACTCCAATATATAACTTCAACCACCTCAATTCTGTGACTTCACACACCTCCATTCTATGACTTCACACACCCCCATTCTGTGACTTCACACACCTCCATTCTATGACTTCACACACCTCCATTTTAGGACATCACACACCTCCATTTTGACTTCACACACCATTCTGTGACTTCACACACCTCCATACTATGAATTCACACACTTCCATTGTGGCGTCACACACCTCTATTCTGTGAGTTCACACACCTCCATTCTATGACTTCACACACCTCCATTCTGACTTCACACAAATCCATTCTTTGACTTCACAGACCTCGAATCTGTGACTTCACTCACCTCCGCTCTATGACTTCATACCCCTCCATTCTCTGACTCCCCACACCTCCTTTCTATAACTTCACCCACCTCTATTCTGTGACTTCACACCTCCATCCTGACTTCACACACCTCCATTCTGTGACTTCACACACCTCCATTATATGATATCACACACCTCCATTCTATGACTTCACACACCTCCATTCTATGACTTCACACACCTCCATTTTAGGACGTCACACACCTCCATTTTGACTTCACACACTTCCATTCTGTGTCTTCACACACCTCCATTCTGAGTTCACAAACCGCCATTCTGTGACTTCACAAACATCTATTCTAAGATTTCACACACCTCCATTCTGTGACTTCACACACTTCCATTCTGTGACTTCACACAGCTCCATTCTGTGACTTCACACACCTCCATTCTCCGACTTCACACACCTCCATTCTATGACTTCACACATCCATTTTGACTTCACACAACTCCAATATGTAACTTCAAACACCTCAATTCTGTGACTTCACACACCTCCATTCTATGAATTCATACCCGTCCATTCTGTGACTTCACACACCTCCAGTCTTTGACTTCACACACCTCCATTCTGTGACTTCACCCACCTCCATTCTGTGACTTCCCACACCCCATTCTCCGACTTCACACCCCTCCAATTTGACTTCACATACCTCCATTCTATGACTTCACACACCTCCATTCTGTGACTTCACAAACCTCCATTCTATGATTTCACACACCTCCAATCTATGACTTCACACACCTACATTTTATGACGTCACACACCTCCATTTTGACTTCACACACCTCCATTATGTGACTCCACACACCTCCCTTCTGTGACTTCACACACCTCCATTCTATGACTTCACACACCTTCATTGTATGACTTCACACACCTCCATTCTATGACTTCACACACTTCCATTCTATGACTTCACACACCTCCATTCTGTGACTTCACAAACCTTCATTCTATGATTTCACACACCTCGATTCTATGGCTTCACACACCTCCATTCTTTGACTTCACACACCTCCATTCTGTGACTTCACACACATCCATTCTGTGACTTCACACAGCTCCATTCTGTGACTTCACATACCTCCATTCTCCGACTTCACACACCTCCATTCTATGACTTCACACATCCATTTTGACTTCACACAACTCCAATATATAACTTCAAACACCTCAATTCTGTGACTTCACACACCTCCATTCTATGAATTCATACCCGTCCATTCTGTGACTTCACACACCTCCATTCTTTGACTTCACACACCTCCATTCTGTGACTTCACCCACCTCCATTCTGTGATTCCCACACCTCCATTCTCCGACTTCACACCCCTCCAATTTGACTTCACATACCTCCATTCTATGACTTCACACACCTCCATTCTGTGACTTCACAAACCTCCATTCTGTGATTTCACACATCTCCAATCTATGACTTCACACACCTACATTTTTTGACTTCACAAACCTCCATTATGTGACTCCACACACCTCCCTTCTGTGAATTCACACACCACCATTCTATGACTTCTCACACCTTCATTGTATGACTTCACACACCTCCATTCTATGACTTCACACACTTCCATTCTATGATTTCACATACCTCCATTCTATGACTTCACACACCCCCATTCTGTGACTTCACACACCTCCATTCTATGACTTCACACATCTCCATTTTAGGTCATCACACACCTCCATTTTGACTTCACACACCTCCATTCTGTGACTTCACACACCTCCATACTATGAATTCACACACTTCCATTGTGGCGTCACACACCTCTATTCTGTGAGTTCACACACCTCCATTCTATGGCTTCACACACCTCCATTCTGACTTCACACACCTCCATTCTATTACTTGACAGACCTCGAATCTGTGACTTCACTCACCTCCACTCTATGACTTCATACCCCTCCATTCTCTGACTCCCCACACCTCCTTTCTATGACTTCACCCACCTCTATTCTGTGACTTCACACCTCCATTCTGACTTCACACACCTCCATTCTGTGACTTCACACACCTCCATTATATGATATCACACACCTCCATTCTATGACTTCACACACCTCCATTCTATGACTTCACACACCTCCATTTTAGGACGTCACACACCTCCAATTTTGACTTCACACACTTCCATTCTGTGTCTTCACACACCTCCATTCTGAGTTCACAAACCGCCATTCTGTGACTTCACAAACCTCTATTCTATGATTTCACACACCTCCATTCTATGACTTCTCACACCTCCATTTTAGGACGTCACACACCTCCATTTTGACTTCACACACTTCCATTCTGTGACTTCACACACCTACATTCTATGATTCACACACCTTCATTCGACTTCACACACCTCCATTCTATGTCTTCACAGACCTCGCGTCTGTAACTTCACTCCCCTCCAATCTATGACTTCACGCTCCTCCATTCTCTGAATTCCCACACCTCCTTTCTATGACTTCAAACCTCCATTATGACTTCACACACCTCCATTATGTGACTTCACACACCTCCATTATATGAAGTCACACAACTCCGTTCTATGACTTCACACACCTACATTCTATGACTTCAAACACCTCCATTCTGTGACTTCACACACCTCCATTCTATGACTTCACACACCTTCATTCTTATTTTTCAAACGTATATTCTATGACTTCAAACACCTCCATTCTATGACTTCACACACCTCCATTCTTTGACTTCACACACCTCCATTCTGTGACTTCACACACCTCCATTCTGTGACTTCACACAGCTCAATTCTGGGACTTCACACACCTCCATTCTCCGACTTCACACACCTCCATTCTATGACTTCACACACCTTCATTCTTATTTTCAAACATATATTCTATGACTTCAAACACCTCCATTCTATGACTTCACACACCTTCATTCTTTGACTTCACACACCTCCATTCTGTGACTTCACACACCTCCATTCTGTGACTTCACACAGCTCAATTCTGGGACTTCACACACCTCCATTCTCCGACTTCACACACCTCCTTTCTATGACTTCACACATCCATTTTGACTTCACACAACTCCAATATATAACTTCAAACACCTCAATTCTGTGACTTCACACACCTCCATTCTATGAATTCATACCCGTCCATTCTGTGACTTCACACACCTCCATTCTTTGACTTCACACACCTATATCCTGTGACTTCACCCACCTCCATTCTGTGACATCCCACACCTTCATTCTACGACTTCACACCCCTCCAATTTTACTTCACATACCTCCATTCTATGACTTCACACACCTCCATTCTGTGACTTCACAAACCTCCATTCTATGATTTCACACACCTGCAATCTATGACTTCACACACCTATATTTTAGGACGTCACACATGTCCATTTTGACTCCACACACCTCCATTATGTGACTCCACACACCTCCCTTCTGTGACTTCACACACCTCCATTCTATGACTTCACACACCTTCATTGTATGACTTCACACACCTCCATTCTATGACTTCACACACTTCCATTCTATGATTTCACATACATCAATTCTATGACGTCACACACCCCCATTCTGTGACTTCCCACACCTCCATTCTATGACTTCACACACCTCCATTTTAGGACATCACACACCTCCATTTTGACTTCACACACCTCCATTCTGTGACTTCACACACCTCCATACTATGAATTCACACACTTCCATTGTGGCGTCACACACCTCTATTCTGTGAGTTCACACACCTCCATTCTATGACTTCACACACCTCCATTCTGACTTCACACACCTCCATTCTATTACTTCACAGACCTCGAATCTGTGACTTCTCTCACCTCCACTCTATGACTTCATACCCCTCCATTCTCTGACTCCCCACACCTCCTTTCTATGACTTCACCCACCTCTATTCTATGACTTCAGACCTCCATTCTGACTTCACACACCTCCATTCTGTGACTTCACACACCTCCATTATATGATATCACACACCTCCATTCTATGACTTCACACACCTCCATTCTATGACTTCACACACCTCCATTTTAGGAAGTCACACACCTCCAATTTTGACTTCACACACTTCCATTCTGTGTCTTCACACACCTCCATTCTGAGTTCACAAACCGCCATTCTGTGACTTCACAAACCTCTATTCTATGATTTCACACACCTCCATTCTATGACTTCTCACACCTCCATTTAGGACGTCACACACCTCCATTTTGACTTCACACACCTCCATTCTGTGACTTCACACATCTACATTCTATGATTCACACACCTTCATTCGACTTCACACACCTCCATTCTATGTCTTCACAGACCTCGAATCTGTAAATTCACTCCCCTCCAATCTATGACTTCACACTCCTCCATTCTCTGAATTCCCACACCTCCTTTCTATGACTTCAAACCTCCATTATGACTTCACACACCTCCATTATGTGACTTCACACACCTCCATTATATGACGTCACACAACTCCGTTCTATGACTTCACACACCTACATTCTATGACTTCACACACCTCCATTCTGTGACTTCACACACCTCCATTCTATGACTTCACACACCTTCATTCTTATTTTCAAACATATATTCTATGACTTCAAACACCTCCATTCTATGACTTCACACACCTCCATTCTTTGACTTCACACACCTCCATTCTGTGACTTCACACACCTCCATTCTGTGACTTCACACAGCTCAATTCTGTGACTTCACACACCTCCATTCTCCGA